>APFE031670055.1:0-64387 GCA_000404065.3 Pinus taeda | reverse complement strand
ATACTCAATAAATGTAGATCCCTTAAATATCTACTAGACCCACACTTGTCTCAACTTATCCCTAAATACTAGATATAAATCCCATGACACATCAAAATCTCCATGATCTTCCTCCTTGGAATATGGTCCACCTCTTAGGTTGAAATTCGAATTTGATCTTGGGAGGCCACATAAGGGTGCCTTGGAAGCTTCCAAATGATCTACACATGTCATCAAACTCAAACCACTTTTAGGTATAAGAAAATACATGTTATTTCTCTAACTTTTAATCATAAATTCACTCTAAATACATGAAATTAATAACTTTGGAAAATGAAAATATAAACTCATATGGTAATGGAAATATAGGGTTATGTAATGATAATGAGATGAAATGAGGTGACAAAATGAGGATAAAGGTGAAAATGGAGTGAAAATTGATGTTAATTTGGCGGCCCAACAATATTACAACAAGTTTATGAAATTTCCTGGAAAGTTTCAAATGCATTGTCTTGGACCATATGTGCTCATATAAATTACAGAAGGTGGTGTAGTTGAGCTTGAAAAGATGAATAGAGAATTGTTTCCAGGAAGAGTTAATGGCAGTCGATTAAAGTTGTACAAGGGTGATCCTGCCCTTGCGCAATGACTATATGATAGCAGGATAGTCTTAGTACTCCAGGAAGCTGCAAGGAATTATGGGACTATGCACTACACTGCCCAAAAATTGGAAAGAAGAGGTAAGAAGGATTATCGATGAAAGAAAAAAGGATGTTGAAGGGAGTTGCACCATGGTGTTGGTGCCACGCAGCCTGGTCACAAAGTAGCCATTGGATTCACTATAGATTATTGGATGGAAAAATATCTGTTAGGAGCAGTAGGGAGGTCACATTTATGGGGCACTTCTTTGGAAATTTGCTGCCAAATATGTATTAATGATAGATATTTTGAGGGAATGGTTGGATTCAAATTTGAATGCAACTATAAATATGGCATGCCAACCCTCATTAGAACATTTTGCATCCTGAGAACTAAATTTAAGTTTTTCTTCCTTGTGTTGTGCCAAGAGCTAAACTGTATGTCTGACCCAGATTGAGAAAAGCTCTTTTCATGACCAGGGTTAGCTGACCTACCTGAGTTTCTCCATCAGCATTTTCTGGCCAGAATGAATGCCACTGTTATGGAACCAGCTCACAAAAAGATAAAAAAGAGAGATCAATGCCTTCAAAATAAGCCTTTTCGATGGGGAAACCTCCTTTAAATTACACAAATGAACAATTATTGGTTGATACAAATGATAAGACCTCATTTCTATATATAGGAGCCTAAGGGGTCATAATATAATCAGAGTTGACATAACAATAATAATGTAAGGGCACAATAATAACAATAGTGGGCTTCTATGGGACACAATAATAACAATATGGGGACTACATGGGCACAGTGTTATAATAAGGGGATTGCACTAATAACAATAAGGGGTTACACTAGTAGTATAGGGACCTAACATGCCCCTCTCCTTCAAAAAATGTTGTCTTCAATGCTTGAGTAGTTATGGATGCTTCTATATAAAATTCGTGTCCTCCCATGTGGAATATTCAGTGGGTAAGTTCTTCCACTTGATGAGATACTCTGAAATTGATCAAATTTGTAGCTTTCGAGTTCTTGTTTCTGTGACTACTCTAGAATCCACTATGAATTTTTCCTTCCTCTTCAAGTTCTGGCGAATCGTTTGAACTGGGATCTTCTCATTATGTAAGGTCACCATTTCTTAAGTGCATGTAGTCTTGCCAACATTTCCTTCTCATAAATAGCTTTGTGTAAATACTTGCCTTTGATTGTACGACTTTCAAAATAAATGGGTCTTTCTTCTTTCGTTAAGACATCACCAATTCCATTTCCTGATGCATCATATTCCACAATAAAGGTTCTTGTGAAGTCTGGTGTAGCTAAGACCATTGCTTAGCACATTGCCTCTTTAAGATGTTCAAAGGCCTTTCTTGCTTCTGGAGTCCATGAAAATGCATCTTTCTTCAATAATCTTGTTTTTGGAATGCCTTCGGTCTTCATTCTTAGTTTATGATATCCTGAATGAAGATCCAACTTGGTGAAGTAAATTAGTCCATGCAATTCATCCAATACTTCATCAATGACAGGAATGTGAAATTTCTCTTTAATAGTGAATTTGTTGAGCTCTCTATAATTTGGACACATGTGTCATGACCCATCCTTCTTGTGCATCAACACTAATGGAGCAGAGAAACAACTTTGACTAGGTTGAATTACACTAGCCTCTAGCATTTCTGCAACCATATGTTCAATTTCACCCTTTTGGGCATAGGGATATCTGTAAGGCCTGATATTTGGAGGAACACTTCCTAGAATCAAATGAATAGAATGATCATGATCACAAATAGGTGGGAGGCCTTTGGGAGTCTCTAATACCTTGGAATGATTGTCCAAAACTTTTTGGATATCTGGAGAAATAGATGATTTTGATGTGGGAACCTCTAGTGAACATAAGTGTGCAATTACACTTCATTTTTCTTTCTTCAGAAGATTTGTTAGTATGTTAGAGCTGATTACCTTTCCTAGTTTCCCTGTGATACTGCTTAATTCAACTTCCTTTACTTCTGAAGACAATTTCATGAGAAGTTCTTGAAAATTAAAAGCTATTGTACCCAAGGATCGTAGCCATTAGACACCTAGTACAACATCAGCACCACACATTGGAATGGAAAGCATTTGGATATTCAATAAATATTCTCCCATGGATAACTTGATATTATGGAACTTTCTAGAGAAATGTATGGTTCCTCCAATTGCAACCATCACTTGACACTCTGGTCCTAGATATAGGAAGCAACTCCAACCGCTCCCCCCACAATAGAAGTTGTGCCCTCCACTTAAGAACCACCCCTTATTTATATGAGTGTTCATATTATGGTGCCCAGGTCTCCTAAACCTAAGCCCTCTATGCTTGATAAAAAGAAAAATAAGCTACACCAAGCTCTGGTGAGGAAATCACAGCGAAAAATCCCCACAAAGATTCACTAGAAGGGGAAAATTTTGAAAACGAAGTAGTCGTACGAGCCCCTTGACTTATGTGAAGAAGAGCTTCGCAGAGGAATCGAGGAGATGGATGCCGAAGAGGGTGAGCCTATGACTCGGCTCCCGAAGTACATCCCACCCTGTAAGGGCAAAGCCAAGGTGCCTAAATACCCAGGCACTGCCAAATTCATGGTTTCTACACTGTTGCTACTAGAGAAGGTGTTGTTTGAGGGTACATTATTGGGTCACATTTTTTCACTCAAGCTAGAGGATTAGGACTTGGCCGATCATGAGAAGTTCCCTCATCTTGTGTTGAATAAATATTTGGAAAAAATCTACTATGAGGAAACTAGGGTTACACAACTGGACCCTATGAAGTGGGTCATGGGAGTTGAGAATGAAGGACTTCTGAACATGATCTGGGTGTGACATTTCATCCAAACAAACATTAACACCATATGTGTTAGACAAATTCTCACCCTGGTGCATGATGGGTGTCTTTGGCTGGGAGAACCTATCCTTATTACTGACATTCTGATCCATCAGATTACCTTGCTGCCCTATCAAGGTGTGGATCCAGCAGAAGCTGTTGGAGGAAAAACAAGAGAGAAGAAAATCACAGATCAAATGAAGAGTGAGTTTGGGTTGGTTAAGAAGTCCTGCAGATATTTCATTCGCTCCATTTCAGACAAAGCGGTGCAGTTCACCATGCATATTTTGGCCTACAAGATCATGCAGAAGTGTCGCGTGGAAGAGGTTTCAACACTAGTAATATCCTTAGCAGCATAATGTGCTAAAGGATTTTGGTACAACTAGGCTCAGTAGTAAGTACCTGTGTAAGGAATTTTTGGCCAACTGCCATGAGGCCCAGGATGAGGGCAAGGAATTTCATTATGCCTGGTTATTATTATTAATAGTCTTGGTAGCATGGAGGATGTTGGAGGATAGTGAGTTTCCTCCTCAAGACCAAGGTCTTTTGGAGGCAGCAAATTTCACTTCACTCTTGGAAACCAAAGATGCAGTGTGGGTCATAGAGACCAAGATGTTTTGGGTGCTCATGGAGATGGACCTATGCATGGTGATCAGCCAAAAGCTGAGGTTGTCACCTACCTTTTATGAGAAACTTGAGCCCTAAGTAGAATCCAAAGCAGATTTGCACAATGTATCTATTTGCACATGGCGTGACCCGAAGAAGGTATGGTATAAGTTGCCTTACCTTGTTGGTGAGGTAGATGTCCAAGAGATCTTTTTTAAATGGCCAGGGGAGTGGCTAGTTCCATCAGATCTAGGAGTGGAAATAAGCAAGGTAGTGGAAGGTACCACCATGCAGACCTCAGTAGCAGCCAAACAGGAGGAGGTCCATTAGGCTACAACTCGGGAGAAAGCAACATAGTAGAAGGATGTTGCTGCTAAGGAGGTTGCTAACAAGAAAGATGTTGCTAAGGCATTATTGACAAAGAGTGGGCAGACAAGGAGATAACAATAGAGGTTGAGGAGTCTGACTCCCAACATACTCAGGATTAGGAGGAGTCAGATTTCAAGGGAGGAGCGGGTGCAGGGCAGAGAACCCCCTTTGTAGTAAAGAATAGACCAAAGCAGACAACCTCAGGGTCGTGAAAGAAGCATAATTCCACTAGATTCTCCCAAGTGGATCTGCTAGTCCTCACTGAGGGGGACTTAGATGAGATTGGAAACAAGTTCCGGAATACGAAAAATAGAGCTATGGACCCAGTTTCAGTAGCAGTAGCAGTAAGCGTTGGGAAATGTGCAGAAGGATCTGCATGACTTGTAGATCTAGATAGGGCAAGTGCAAGTGATCGTAGGTCAGACAACTAGGATTCGGGTGAGCCTACAGCAAGCGAGTGCGACAGTACTAGAAACAGATTGGAATTTGGATCTTTGAGTGATGTAACTGCTAGATAGGACCCTGTGCACCCAATCAGAAGAGGCTAATGTCCAGTTATCGCAGCTTAAGGATATAGGAATCAACATTGTGGAACTTCCTATCCATACTCTACAGGAATTGCATGAAGGCGTTTCCAATGAGTTGCAGGTTAGGGAGCAGCACACGCTACTGGTCATTAGTGAACCTAAGACAAATAACCAACAGATATTCCAAGAAAAGGCATAGGCACTAAAGGAAAACTTAGAAGCAGCAATTACACATGCATGTAATGCACTACCTGAATTCAACATTTTAGTAGAAGCACAATCTACTGAAAAGATACAGAAGTTGGTTGTAGTGGTCAGGGAGTCAAAAGATCAAATCAGCCGAGTCCGATTTAAGCTACAATTGTAGATTTCAGAGCTGCAATTGAAGATGCAACCGAGGACTCCGACAGAGGTTCAGGAGTAGAACAGAGCAACCGTCAAGGAAGGAATGGCCACATTGGATGTAGTAGTCAAGGACTGGATAGAATTATTTGAGCAGGCCATGGAGCTCTCGACATCTCTACAAGAGGACCCCACTCTGCAGAAAACTGACACTGATCTTAGAGAAAAGTATCAACAATTTGATGAAATAAGGTCGATTGCATGCACTTTGGTGCCGGTACAGCAGTTCGCATGATTGTAGGAAGGAAAACAACTACAAACTAAAATTGAAGAGCTGCACTGAAAAGAAGTCATTCTTAGGGTCAGAACCCAGCCTTGGACAAAGGAAGCCATCCAACTCACTATGTTAATACAAAATAAGTTAAAGGGCGCACAAAAAACTCAAAGGACAATGGGCCTCGAGGTGGAAGGTCCCACTACAAAGAAGCTAGTTGAGGAGGTGTAGCAGGAACCAATGTAGGGAAAAGCTGATCTACAAGTTCTAAAGTTGGAGTTCCACAAACGCCAAGCCGAGATTGAAGTGCTAGCTAATTGACTCGAGTATGAGTCACCAAATTGTGTTTGGGGCCTGTTGGGATGGGGTCCCTGAGGTAAATCTTGTTAAATTTTGTAAGTCCATTTCATAAAGATGTAAAATCTCCGCGATTTTTCAAAGCAGAGTGTGGAGATAGTAAAAGTCAAATGGAATTTGGTCCCTTAGGTGGGTAGTGATAGGAAGGTTTTAAGACCCACCCATGGTCCATGGACAATGGTATTTTAAGTGAAAAGGCTATAAATAGAAGAGTCATAAAGAGTCTAAGGGATAACTCATGGATAGAAATATTTGTAAGGGAAAGTAAGTTAAGACAAGAAAGATTTGTTTCCTGTACATAGGTGAAGGGGAAGGCTCCCGTAGCTGAGTGCACAGAGACCATGGTAAGTCTGCAAGCCGAGTGCGTGGACCCCTGTAGCTGAGTGTGCAGGGAAACGCAGTCCATATTTGAATGATTACATCTAATAAATACTATTTTGATCGAATACTTGTGCATCTGTGTATTATTTCTTACTTTTGGAAGTTTTTGTATTTTCACTCTGTGTTACAATTCATCTGAATGAATGCTTATCTTTTGCATGGAAGTGATAGATCAATATAATTTCTACATGTTATGAATATTGCATGACCTTCACGAATGTATAGATACTATTTAAGTGAATTACTATAATTACATGTCTCAGAAGGGTTAAGGTTCGCGAAAATAGAAATAAGCCCTAGGAGGAGTAGGAACCTATCACACATGCCTCTGGATGCAGAAACCTGGTTCTGCCATCCCCTAATACTACTTCAGATTACAATGCAGCATGCGCTACACGTGTTGTTGTCAAAAGGGCCAACAGTTTAGGGTTTTTTTGGTTGGCGTAGATAACGTTGAACATAGGTCAGGCCCCAACAAGCCAAAAAATATATTATTATTGAAACGAAGAGAAGCTCATGTATGTTTTTACCATAATTTCAAATTTTCACTTTAATGGTTTGTTAGGCATATGTACCAAATGAGTTGGGTGATGGGTGAAGCAGGGGACACAATGGTCAGGTAGACATACGATGTAAGGTCAACCCATGATTTCCTATGAATTGAGTTCCCACCAGGGTGCATCACAATAATTTTTAGAAAATTGACTAAATTAATGTTTAGGTGTTAAAAGGAAGTTTATAATTGATGTATTATGTAGCATGAATGTAATAAAAAATGATAATATTTTGGTTTCATTGATGAGGTAATTATTTTTGTTGACGTATTTTCATAGTAGGGAGAACACCCACACCCTAGATGCACCTGCATAAAGGTGGAGCACTTGGGCAACACCTGGGGGTGTCACGAGTTGGGTACGCTAGAACGTGTGCCTAGTAGTGGTGCCTGTGTGATGAGTTGGTGGGTCAACCTAACTTGGAAAGGGGCGCTTGCATAAAAGAGTAAGGTCAGCCCATGATTGCCCATGAACAAAGTTCCCACCAAGGGGTAACATAATGATTTTTAGAAAATTGACAAAAGTAATGTTCAGGTGTTAAAATTTGGTTTATAATTGATAGATTATGCAACATGACACTAACAAATTATAATATTTTGTTTTCATTAATGAGAAAAGGAAACAGGAGCACTTGGGTGTTGTAAAATGTAACTAAGTTTTGTCTTCATAATGACATGTACTTATGACTATTGTAAATTATGTAATGAAGAAAATAAAATTATTATTGTAAGCCTTGCTTCATGGGTTTCATGAGAAAGTGATTTATTTGTTAGTGGCCCCCGTTGAGAGCCTTCGGATTTATTATTGAGTCAAAGATTCAATGTCATGTATGAAGAGATCTTCTTGAGCATATATAAAATGTATATGACTCAACCTAGTGTCTAGAAAAGCCCTCCAAAAAAACAAGCACATTTCTCTCTTGAAGTCGACCTACAAACGATATGGAACATTCATGTCGGCTCATCTCAAATAGACACAACTATTTGGTTGGACATGTCAGCTCATTTATGGAGTAAAAACTACTATAAATACCCAATTACGATTTTTCCATAAGAACAGTTCATGGTTTGATACCTCTTCAATTTTCAATGGGTAATCACAGTGAATGAACTTCACATATTTTCCTCTTTCAGTGGAGAAGATAGGTTCAAATTTTTATCTGAATTATCAATGATAAGGTATGGAGAATAGTTAGATGATATCTGTGTATGGGTATAACAAAGATAAAAATCGGATCTGTGGCACATTAAGAGAGCTCATATTCCTTTAGGAGAGGCTGATCACTGTCAACAACTTAGATATATTTTTGTATGGAGAATAATGATAGGCTCAGACCTTTAGCACAATGATCAAGAAATTCAGATATCTAGCTTTGGTATCATTCCAATAAGTAATTCAAAAGCCACTTTGTGGTTTTGTAAGAACAAAAGATGTGAGGATTTTGTGGTTCAACCTCTATTACAATCATCAAAGAAAAGAGACTCAGTGATGGAATAATGAGGTATATCCTGTATCTCTGTGCAACAAGTCCTCATTGATAATACAACAATTCATTGCAACTGCAATTATCTTATCTATGCTGAAGATCTCAGTGTCAAGGTAGCTATGAATATCTTGGTGTCATGAATGAAGATCTCAATGTCAAGGAAACAATAAAGATCTTAGAAGTCAAGAATAAAGGATCTCAGTGTCAAGGCAGATCTCAATATCCAGACAACGATGAAGATCTCAAAGAAAATTGTCAAGAGAATGTGTGTTGATATTGGAGTGGCTACTAGGTCAAGGGTCTTGATCTTGGTATTCTTCAATTGGAATCTCTATAAGGAGAATTTATTCGAGTTTTCCTCTCAAAGGGTGAGAGATTTTGGCCCTGGAATAAAGCCAACATCTTGTCTTCTTGTCTCTTTTTTTTTGGTAACTATTTTATGAAATAATAAAAGACACATTAATACTAACAAGAGAAGATTTTCCTAATAAGAAAAGGTAAAAAGTACCTCACAAATAGTTATCATCATCACAAGAATCTTATTAACCTGGTTTCCATAGATTCTTTGACATGGTATCAGAGGTAAGGTGTTGAATTCAAAAGAAGGGCATGAAAGAGTCTTTCAAGGATCAAGTTTTTAGAAGGGAATCAAAGCAAGTTGAAGGTTATTAAAGAAAAGGACCAAGATATACATTGAAGAATGAAACCTTGATTTTGATCAAACCCTAGATCGAAGAAGTAGTCTACAACAAAAAAATATTTTGTTTCTATAGTTATCATCAAAAGGCCACAAAGACCCTCATTAAGTTTCCAATTGAGAAATATAGCTTGAAGGAACTTAAAAACGAAGATCACATCATCTTGGATAAATTCGAAAGCCTAGAAGTAGTTCTGATCTACACTACAAAAGAAGGCGAAGTATATTGAAGGCGATAAGGTATTGTCATCATCTTAAAGGTTATAAAACAAGAAAGGATTGTCTCCTTGCCCTAGAAGAAGATCATCTGAGGAAGCAACAAATCATCCTCATCAAAATGAGCAACCTTTTCTATTGGAGAAAGGCCTTTTCATTTGAAAGAAGATCATTCAAGAGGGAGATCTAATACATCGTATTCAACCATCATCAAAGTGATCAAGTAGAAGAGTTCATCTTCACTTTTAAAGTAAGCATATTTCATTCTTTAATTTATTTAGTAAAATGACTTCGTGTTTTCAAGGAGATATATAAATTGGATGGGTAATCGAAATTCCTTGCATGAAGAAGGAGGATAGACATAGTCCTTTAAGAAGTTGAAGTCATTAAACATATCAAAAGGTCTCCTCCGATTCATGGAAAATGATACTCATGAAAGATCCCCTCATACTGTAATATTGGAGACATCAAAGAGATGGATATGATAAATTCATTCTCTGAAGATAATGAAGGTCACATGAATTAGATATGATCTAGACAAAAGTAAAATATATCAAAGGATGAAGGATATCTTCATATGATCTCACATTCAAGATCTAGGAAAGAAGATAATCATCATGCACGAACTAATAATCAAGGTAATAGATATTCATGAGATAAGGAAGTTAGCTCATTCAACTTGTGACTTCTATATAAGAGAGAGGAAAACAAGTTGGGGACTCAAACATTTGTTGGAAGGAAAGGAAGTTTGGAAAATTATGGTACTTAGAAAAGGGAAGAAGAGCATAGTTGAGACTCAATGCTATAAAAAATTATGTACTTTGCAAGAAATTCTGTTCTTAGTTTAAGAAGGACAACAAAAAAATAAAAATAGAGAAGAAGTCCATTTCACCAAACAAATGGAGGAAGCTAAAAGAAGGAAGAACAAGGAAGTAGAAGCGTTAGAAGTAAGATCTCATGACACCACCACAGGGAAACATGAAGGACTAGTGGAAAACAACCTAAGGTACTCAAATTTGGAAGATATATCTCTCAATGACCACATTTGAAGATCAAGGGAATAAGTCATCCAGGAAAAGTCTCACCATACATCAATTTAAAAGGGAAACATCTACTGAATAAGAATAGGCAAGATAGAATTCTCATTGAAGGATTCACCGATTGAGAAATGAAGCAAGTATTTCATCAAAAACTCCAACTTGTGGAATTAATGGGATGATGGTATGGTGACATGAGAAATGAAGTAGATCAAGGGGTTGAAGATATTTCCAATCAAGGAAGTTTTTAAAAGAATCCTAGATTACCTAAAGGTAAAATGGGGTATGTATCCTTGTATTTAAGATTATAAAGTCATGTTGTATGGTTCCAGGTAACATGGATCAGTACTTCTATCCTAAGAAGCATGATCAAGGGAAAATGATCTCCTCCTCTAAAAGGATGCAGTAAGGCATAATTCACACTAGATGAAATCAATATAATATGTCCTCATATGAAGTATGAGGTGGTTTACTACAATTAAGGGACTATTATTGGAAGCTCCGGGTAATAAAATGTGTAAGGATGGAGGAGATAATGAGATATGTAACCATGATGAATGCAATCAACATCCAAAAGACCAAGAATATTTGACTAGGAAATTTCCCAGAAAATATATGAAGACTCTGATAAAAGTCTGAAAATGATGGGACCCCTGACAATAGATATCTTTGGGAGATGTGTCAACGTGTATGTAGGATGATGATACCTACAGGGAGATGTCATGATGAAAATACATATCGTAAGGTATTATTTGATTTATTATTATGTTTTTATTTCTTGAATAATATCTGGATGGGTTCATGGAGGGCTACTGGAACAAGAATTGTAAGTTTAAGTGCAACTAGCATTCATGTGGTGGATGGAAACTCCTAAAAGAAAAATGATGAGGAAGAAGTAAACATATGATGAAGGTTCCATATATGTATCAAGAAGGCCAATTTCCATGAAGAAAGGAATGACATGAATAACTAAGAAAGAAAGTGATGGATGGCTAGTGCCTTACAAGGAAGAAGCTCATTTGAATTCAAGGGCATCAAGGAAATAAATTAATCAAGCAGCTGAAGGACCCACAAAGAAGATGTTGCTCATGAAAAGAGAGTCCTCAATTGAGAGGGAGCTCTTAGAAGTCCCTAATTAAGAGAGATCTTGAGCAAGTCCTTGGTAAGAGGGAGCTTGGGTACATTCCTTTACAATAATGGACATATCTTCCCTAGTAGAGAGGGAGAGATAGAGACAACATTATTTTCTTCACTTGGGAAGAAAGAATGGAGGATTGGGTAATCATCTGGCATTTGCTGCTCTTAGAGGATGTGTAGGGCATCCAAGATAAGAGTAGGAAAGACGACCGATATTCTTTAAGGGCTAGGAACCAAAGATAAGAATAGTTCTAGACAGTCTACTCAGTGAACACCTGAGTGGGTATGGACCTTTAGAGACAATGATGAAGGTGTCTATAGTCATTGGTATTGCCAACATTGTGCCCTGATCTAATGAGAGACAAAGTTGTTAGTCAAGGCCTTGCTATGGAAGTAATGTTGGTTACTATGATGCTATACAGATGGGTTACCAATCTGATTCTTCTTATGAAAAATCCTTCAGGTTGGGAATGACCAAGTACCATTATGAATACCACCCTAGTTAAGAGGGAGTTTTGTAAAATGTACCTAGTTTTGGCCTTCATAATGACATGTAATTGTGACTATTCTAAATGATGTAATGAAGAAAATAAAATTATTATTGTAAGCCTTGCTTCATGGGTTTCATGAAAAAGTGATTTTATTTGTTAGTGGATCCCATTGAGAGCCTTAGGATTTATTATTGATTCAAAGTGTAAATGTCATGTATGAATAGTTCTTCTTGAGCACATATAAAATGTATATGAGTCAACCTAGTGTCTATAAAATCCCTCCAAAAAGGCAAGCATAGTTCTCTCTTGAAGTCGGCCTACAAACGGTATGGAAAATTCATGTCAGTATTGAAGGAAATGGAACTAGGCTAGGTATTCATAAATGTGATTTTGATATTTTCACTTATTCAAGAAAAGAGAAATTATTTTGATATTATTTGTCAATGAGTTTCTTGCTCATTAAAAATAGGTCATGAACATTTTAAAGTGCTTCTAGAAAGTCAAAGTCAAAATGTAATTATGATAAGGCCCTTTGAGTGCATGTTACGTCATGTATGTCATCATACAAGGTCATGGGAACACCTCCAAGCATAGTCAAATCCTCTTTGAGAACCAACGAAGTCTCCAAGCATCAAAACTAATGAATAAAAATAAATTACAAAGAAAATTGTCAAGTCAGCCTTAAGGATAGTCAAATTAGCCTAAAGAGGAGGCACAAACCTCTATTTATAGAGGTTGTCCACCCCTCATTCAACGTGGAGTGCAAGCTTTGAAATCCGCAAGAAAAGAGGAGATAAGAAGGTTGAAGCAAGCCAAGATAAAAGGTTTACTAAGGTAGTGAAGAGAAGAGGAAGAACAATGAAGAGGGAAGCGTTGTTTCTAGGGTATGTATAGTCAAACATGCGAAGGAATAAAGGACAACCTGTAGCTGCATCAATAATAAATTACAGTGGTATATTCCTTACTATTTTGGGTGAAAACTAGTCCTACAAGGCCTCCCTCCCTAGCAAAGAAGGAAAGAAAATATAGTGAGGTCAAGAGGACTATTTCTAGGGTTTCTGTCCACACATGCGAGGATTTCAGAAGTCAACCTAATGCAAATTTGACAATAGTTGAGGGAAACACACTTAAAGGTCTCATTTGGATGTGCAGATAGGTCTATGACGTATCCAAAGAAAGGATAAGAAGGTTCTCTCTATAACGAAATAGATAAGACCTAATGTTCTAGGGTTTCCTAACTTAGCCAAGCAGTAGAAGAAGGATGACGTGCTAAGGACAAAAAGTGTTAGAAGATGTGCCAGAATGAATAGTGTAGAAAGAGGAAGGATTTGACTTATGCTTAGAGGATATCCTAGCCAATGTCCAGAATTTTGTAGTTATTCAAATAAGAAGTTTCAATAAGAAAAAACTTACCAAGGGTTTTACTCTCAAGAGTGGAGAGGTTTTGTCCCTAGCAGAGAGCCAAACTTTGTGTTCTTGTTATGCTGTTTGATGGCAATTTGATTAAGTACACACATATGCACTAATAAGAATAAGAATAAGCATAATCTAACAAGAAACGTAAAAAGACTCCCAAAATTGCTATCAAGTATTGAAGAATCATCACAACACTACTTTGTCCTAGATTCTTCAACATGGTATCAGAGGGTTAGGTGACACATCAAGGAAAGGGCAACTCAAGAACACTCATCAAGGAGAAGAATCTACAAGGTTGATGCATCAAGCCTAGAAGTGTCAGTCACTTCAAGGATAAGAAGGGTCTACAATCCATCATTCATCAAAGAAGTCTACAAAAATAGAAGAAGAGCGTTATATAAAGGCACCTACAATAAGAGAAGATTGAAGCAGAACCTAGATAGAGCTACAAGAAAACCTCATCACCAAGAAAGTTTGCTTGAACAAGGAAACTTGAAAAACATCAAGATCCATGGAAGAATAACCATCAAGCTTTCAAGGAGGAAGCAAATCCATTACATCTCAAAATCTATCAAGTATGTACATGTCCCCTTCTGAATATACATCAATGTCTTTTTGAAAGGAAAGTAATAAATTGGTAGGTACCAATAACTTTCTTGCTTGGAAGAAGAGGATTGATCTACTACTCAAGGAGAATGAACTCCTAGAGCATGTCAAAGGGAATATCACTATCCCTGCTAAGGAGAAGACGCAAGACTTAGCCAAGTACAATAAGGATGAGACAAGAGCTCAAAGTATTCTGATAGAAATAATCAAAGACTCTCTTATTCCTTTTGTCTCCATGTTTGAGACATCCAAAGGATTTTATGATAGGCAAGTAGAGCTATTCTCGGTGTCCATAACTAGAGAAGTAATATCTATGAGAATTGAATTGTACAACATGAATATAAGAAAGGAAGGAATATCTCCCTACTTCATGAAAATATCCTAAATGAGAGATCAACTTCAAGAGCTTGGGGAAGTCATGTTCAATAGAGAAATGCCAACTGTTGTACTTAATTCTCTACCTAAGGAGTGGGGAAACTTCACATATACCATATATGCCAAGAAGGAAGCAACCACTCTCAGTGAAATGTGGTGTCTATGTAGAATAGAGGAAACTAGACTTAAGGTAAAAGAATATGTGGGATCAAAGGAGCATGCATTTGCTACCATGGCTAAAAGAAAGGGTAAATTTGGCATGTTTGGTCCAGGAAGAACAAATAACAAAGACATGTTTGTTACACAACATTTTTTCACTATCCCTGTACTCCTTGTTCCTTGATCTTGGAGGACCTCTATAGTGAACCCCACATGCTTTTCCTTCATGAAGAAATTCCTATTATGTCCCTCTTCATGAGCAGATCATTTCCATTTTGCACCATTTCCCTTGAAACTTCTGCTTTTCCCAGTTTGCAAGACCGGCACTAATGGCCTTTGTCTCCCTCACACCAATGTGTAGAGATTAGCACTATTCCCTGTGCCAAGTCGCACCTGTTCCACTCATGTTGGTCCTGTTATGCAATTTTTTTTAAAATTAGATCCAAAGCTTCCAGCTCTAGAAGCTTCGTAACGAAAGTCTGGTAAATGGTTTGGCCGGATGTGGTCAAGGATGACAGTTTGGGCTCCTTTTCCCTATAATGATGGAACTACCTCAAGGGATAAGTCCTTCTCCCATGAGAAGAGGATCCATCTCCCATCCATATTTCCTATATAAACCTCCCTTCTTCCCAAGCATAAGCTAGTTAGAGTGTTGGCGAAGTGTGAGTATACTATTTTGATTAGACAAGTAACCTATTACTAGTTGTAGCCATCTAGTTGTGTGAGGGAGAAGTGTGTTTGGTTTGGAGTGAAGCCTAAAGGGAAGAGCCCTTAAACTATTGTTATTTGAATCCATCATGGAGTGATAGCAGAATTGTGTGGGAACCTGGTTGTAAGAGGAAGACTTGACATCAAGACGAATGGTTGTAATCTCTCTTTGATATTAATATATGCAACTATCGATTGATTTCCTACATGTTTTGTAATATCACATATTTGTGTTTTAATGTTTCTTGACTCATTAAGTAGGTTGAATTGCAATTTGTCTATTATTATGTTTGTGTGTTGTTGTTGTTTACTTGTTTCAGGAGCTTGAAGAAGGAAGTGAGAGATTGCTGGAACAAGCAAGCGAGGACATCATCAAGCATGCTAAGCAACCAAGAGGTAGGCCCTCTTGTTTTATTCTAACCTAAGGAAATCTTCCATAGAATGTAGCTGTTGTGGCTAGACCCATTATCAGGCTAGAGGAATTCGTTCATGTCCGCAATTATAGTTTTTCTTCACCACAAATTGACGACTCTAGTGGGGAGATCCCATCTTTTGTTTGTTTTGGATTTCATGATTTCATGAGAACTCTGCTAGTTTCACATTTTCCCTTTGTTTCTGTTTCTTTTATCCTCCTTACTAGCCTAAGTCTAAAATTCATAGTAGCAGATCTAGTCCATGTTCTGATTCTTTTTTTATTTTTCCTTAGTTCCCTCAGACAATGCATTTAATCGGTTGACAGCCGTGCCAACCAATGCAAATTGCAGAGGAACAATTGCATTGACCGGCCTCTAGCACTTGTTTCTAGTTAGGTAGTCATGCCAATCCCTGTAAGTGAATATTAGGGTTGGACCCCAATCTTGGCCAGTGTGTTCTGCTCTTGTGTTTTTGACCTTGTGAGCCTTTTTAGATCGTCTTCTCCCAGACTAGAAAGCTTCATTTAGCTTGCTTTGTGTGCTTTCTTGGTTTAGCCCTCCCTCGGATGTGTTAAGTCTAGCCCTGTGTGAAGTTCTCTTTTATTTTTTCTTTGAATCCCTTGATCAAATCTATTTTTGGCCAAAACGTTGCGCCGATCAGCCATCAACACTAGTTGTAGTACTAGTTAGTCATGCTGATTGGCACTACTTTTGGCACAAAGTTGCTTCAGTCTCAGGGGTAAGAAAAAATCTGAATTTCTCACATTCTAGTGCCAGTGTGTCTTAACCATCAGACTCTCTTCTTCCTCCTAGAAGTGACTAGAATGATTTTTTTTCAATTGAATGAGTGAAAGAGTCTTGTTTGTTCTCTTATTTCGGGTGTCTCTTTTCTCTTTCTAGGCATAGATTACATTTCTTGGTTTGTCGATTGAAGCATTTATTTGTTTGGTTTGTTCAATTCAGGGAAGAAGTTACTTTTAGTTTCATTTGTCCTACTTTGGATTTGATCGATGCTTGTTTGTTCAAATCATGAATTTTTTTATGAAAATGAGAACAACATTCTAGTTTACTTAAGCGAAAATATTGCATTATTAGCATTATTGAGAATCTAGAATTGCATCATCATAAGCATTTGAAATGAAATGAAACTTATTTTGTTGTTAAGGGAATATTAAGTGCATTTAGGACATATATTAGTGAAATATTTCATTCTTCGATTGTTGCATTAATTTTTTGTTCTCTATCTCTCAATTAGTGATAGCTTTCATCGAAGAAAAAGATCTCTTTTCTCATATTGCTGCATGTAGGAGTTTTCTAGATGATAGTGGTGGGGCCTTGTAATTGAAACCTAATTCAAATATCAACAGTTAAAATTTATCAAATTAACCTAAGGAAGCATTGAAACTTAACAATCACATTTAGTGGTCTAGGCTAGAGACGTGTTCCGGTGTCTTTAAACCTAGTAGTTATTGTTCGCTTTGGCATTAGACAACACTAGTATGGATTTGTGCTCCCTGTACCATTGAGTATATAATGGGAGACCCCACTAGGTTGCAATCCTTTATCCATAGGAAGTCAATTCTGCTACCTTGTAAATGTGATACACCGAGCACAACATTTGGGGAGATTTCCTGCTCGTACTTCTTGGTTCGCTAGGAGGTATTTTGCAGTTCATGATTACCTAGTAATCCTATTGACCTAGATCATCCAGAGCAGTAATTTGGTCTTTTTGAATCTTTAAACATAAAGGATCATCTGAGCACTTGTCCTTTCGAGCTCGTTTCAAATCGAAAGTGATATAGTCACCTTTCACCCTTTCCTTGACTCTTAAAGTATTAAAAGGCAAACTTTTGTTTCAGTCTTAAAATTAATGGCTAGCGAAATATTCCTGGTTAAAGTTATCTTCCTTAGTGATTCTTTAGGGTCAATTCCAATGGAAACATTTCCAGAGTCTACCAGTCAAGGGTTCCCCTCAGATGGGAATCCTGGTCCTTTTCCTTCTTTTGGAAATGTTGGTGCTCCTTATATGGCAAGGTTGTCCTTCCCTAGGTTAACCATTGGTTTACTTGTCTGGTTATTTTCGACCTTAGTGGTCTCGAGCATCTTGAATCCTATCCAAACATCTCCTTCATTTGAATCACGTCACGATGATTCTAAGGTTGAACCCTTGCCTTCTTCCCCCGTTCCTTCCTTTTCCTCTTCTACTTTTCCTGGTGAAACTTTGCAATCTAGTAACGAGGAGGCTAAGAAGAAGAAGAAGATGATGAAGAATAAGAAGTCAAATAAGTGATAGGCCAACCATGCAGCTATTAATCCAAATGCATCCTTGGTTGACAAACCTTTTGATTCTCTGCGGAAGGTCAAATTCCCTTTCAAGTTGTGTAAGGGTGACCATTTCCTTCGAGACTGTCCTAACATTCCCAGAGTCTTCGAGGTATGGTCTCAAGACCTGAATTGACCATCCTTGTTGACCCCTGGCAATCATGTCAATGCTACACCTTCATCTAATTATGGTAAGAAGAAGGGAAACATGATATTCCCTTGTAGTTTATGCGAAGGAGACCATCTTCTTCAGCTTTGTCCTCTTATGGATAAAGCTTCCAAAGTTTTGGAAAAACTTATTGCTCCTCAACCTCAACTTCATGTTGGTTATTAGAGGCTTTATTCTAACCCTCTGCCAGTTGGTAAAGAGATTGAATTGGATTCAACTCTTGTCCATTCTGCTCTTCCTGAGCATGACTCTCTTGTGTCTGTTCCACACTGACCATTGGTCGAAAAGAGTGTCAACTTGGCTCCGCCCCCAGTTATTCGCTCTATTCCAAGAGAGAGTGGTGATCATACTGCTCATGTTCTTCTCATCTCCTCATATTCTCATGAATCAAAGGGTGACCCTCCCATCCCAATTGTTTAGGAGAGTCCTTCTCCTATTCCTATACAGCATAGGGGGAATCATATGATACCCCCACCAAGTAGTTCTGTCATTTATTTCAATTAGGGTCCATTGACTTCTTTCCACCTCCCATCTTATGTGCCCTTCTAGATCATAGTACAAGCCTATAATATGGTAGTACCTGGCACTATATTAAATCAAGGTGCATCTTTTACCATCATGTCTTCCACTAGTTGGCAAGCTTTGGGTTCCCCACAACTTGTGCTTGTCACCCAGAATCTGTTGGCTTTCAACGGAGGAACCAGTTAGCCCTTAGGGATCCTTCCAAAATTCCCTATTACTTTGGGAGGAAAGAATGGATATATAGACATGATGGTAGTCCAAGGTCCTTTAGATTTCAATCTTCTCCTTAGAAGTGACTATGTTTATGTCACGGGAGCTCTTGTTTCTTCACTTTTCCGACTGATTTGTTTCTCGCATGAAGGGATAATAGTGACCATTGATCAATTATCATTCATTGGTCACCAAGTGCCTCCTTTGCAACCGTCGTCCCCTATCGGCTCTTGTTTGCAAGTAGTACCTTCTTCGTGATAGGTCAATTATGTGGCTACCCGTTCCATCTCCACATCTGTCGATGATCACATAAGTGATATTATACATTATGTACTGGGGGCATTGGAACCCAATCTGTCTTTGGTACCAAATGACATGTATTCCTCCCAAAGCATGGTTCTTCTGTCTAGTGAAGACCTCTTGGGAGTGACGTTCTCTTATGGTCGATGATCAAATTACGAGGATATTTATTTTTTTGTGTCAACCTCGCTAAAAAATGAAACAATGTACGACGATAGTTCCTAGTCTTGTGTCAACTTCGTTAAAAAATGAAACAAGGAGTCATGAGGATATTTCCTGGTCTTGAGTCAACCTTGTTAAAAAATGAAACAAGGAGCCATGAACATAGCTCCTCATCTTGTGTCAAGCTCGTTAAAAAATGAAACAAGGGTCATGAGCATAGTTTTTTTCTTATGTCAAGCTTGTTAAAAAATGAAACAAGGGTCTTGAGCATAGTTATTTTATTGTGTCAACCTCATTAAAAAATGAAACACCTCCCTTTTCCAAATTGAGTCTTTGATTAAGATCTCGTAAAATCCCAGTCGCGTCTTTCCAAGATCTCATAAGCGAACCTTCATTCCATCTACCTAGTTGAATGAAAAGAAGCTTGGGGGGCATGTACCTCGAATTAAGTCATTATGTTGAGGGCATGCGAACTTATAAAAAGAATATTTTTTCGTTTCAAGCTTCTATAAACATGAAACCAAATCCAAGAAAAGTTTTCCATGGTTCAAGCTTGTGTAAAAATGAACCCATGCCCAATTTACATCTCGTGATTGTCATTTTTATCAGCTGATTCATGCTAGATGAGCCTTGGTTGTTTCATTCCATAACCACCATCTCTTTGACCAATCATATGCTTTCACTTGGTTATGTTTCCTTTCTTGAGGGACCATAGTGATGAGTGGTTTTATTAGCCAGCCTCTTGAACATTACATGTTTTAAGCAGTTCCTCCATTATTGAAACCAATTGCTACCCTTTATACCACTCATTCCTCTACAACGAGTCACCTTTAAGCCTTTTGATAACTCGCACAAAATGAAAAGATAGCCAAGTATTTTTTCCTTTTTGACTCGTAAAAGAAATAAAATGAGGGGTCCACATTCAAGCTCTATTTCGACTCTTTTAAAATTGAAAATATGGCCGAGCCCTTGTCGTTCCAAACTCTTTAACGGATACGAAACGTCATGTGCCCAGTATAAGTTTATGCCTTTTTCAAGTTGGGAGGCACTATTTACGAAAAAGGTACTCCTTGACTGAAATGGTCAAACGGTTCTCTCAAGTATTGTTTTCTACCTTTTCGGGCTCGAGAGACACAAATGTATGAAAAGGGACCATGTGGAGTTTTCTTTTACGTGTCTTTTTCAAAATCTCTAAACATGAAAAAGATACCAAGTTACACCTTTGTCAAACTCGTTAAACTATTAAACGACATCGGATTCATCACCATGACGAACATGAGCTTCTCCTTCCTAGGGATCGTTAAACTTACTAGGTCAGATTTTCCGAAGGATGAACTTACAGTGCAAGCATATGTTATCCCCTTCAAGATTGTGATTAAAAAATAATTGGGGTACTTGCCAGAAATGGTGGGGGAAAATTTGGAAAACTATCGAGTCATGTCGACATCTTACTCTTGAACATGACACTCTTTGCTTCGTGTCGGGTTGGGACATCCTCCTTTCTATCATTGAACTTCCTAGGTTTGGGCTATTCATTTTTTCCTTCCATCTGATATCTGTTATGTCACCATGACCACCGATCCCATGGATCCAAAAGCTACGAAACTTCCAGTTGTGTCATTGATATGTTCAAGAGTCGTCCTTCTGTAGTTACACTTACCTCTAATTCTTGGTATCATCCAAAATCATTTTTCATCATCTCGTCTCACGTCGATGATGTGGGATCCATTATGGCCCTCCTTCGACACGGTCGCTTTCCATCAACATCAGCTTATTATCCAGGAAGTTGATCGAGAGACTCCCTTCCAGTACCTTAGAGTTTGCATGCCTTAATAGCAAGTTCTTCGCACTCGACGACAAGTTCACATCATTGGCTTTCGATTGATTGATTTCACAAGTGTTCGACTTTAGTGCCTGTATTCACATTCTATGAATTATGCTCATAGTACCTTGAGGTCCATTGTCATTATTGGTGGTTTCTCTCATGCTTGTTAACAATATACATCATTGACTAGTAATCAAACGACTTTCTAGCCTGTTCAACGTCGAAACATCTATTTGCATGATAGGGTCTGTACTCTGATCGAGTTGTGTTGGAGCACAAGACCCTGGACTCAGATCACAAAAGTCCAAGTTACGAAGTGATGTGACATGGTTATTCTGATATGCATGTCTCTTTGAGATGTCTGGATGTGACTAGACCAGGAATAATCATATGTGATCCTTCTCATTATTGGATGGCTGTGACCATACCTTGGTTTCATTATGATCTTCTTTAACGGATGGTTGCGCCCATATCTAGATCCATTTACATGATCATTCTTTGGATGGCTACATCCTTGCCATGATTCATATATCATTTGATAGAGATATTAGTTTATGTATATGTATCTATACTGGCTTTCAGGTTTTCCGACGGTAAACCAGTTCCCCATACTGATTTATAAAGCATTTAATCCCTCACTGCTGCTTGACCTTCACGCTTTATGGGGCATTTATTACACATCATTTTGTCACTGTCCTTGCACTCCCCATTCCTTGATCCTGGAGGACCTCTACAGTGAACCCCACATGCTTTTCCTTCATGAAGAAACTCCCATTATGTCCCTCTTCATGAGCAAATCATTTATCTTCTGCACCATTTCCCTTGAAACTTCTGTTTTTCCTAGTTTACAAGACTGACTCTAATGGCCTTTGTCTCCCCTATGTCGATGCACATAGATTAGCACTATTCCCCACGCCAATCGGTGTGACTCAGCTGTGTTCCAATCATGGTGGTCCTATTATGATTTTTTTTTAAAAATTAAAACCGAAGCTTCTAGCTCTAGAAGCTTTGTAACGGAAGGCTGGTAAATGGTTTGGCTAGATCAGGTCAAGGATGATAGTTTGGGCTCCTTTTCCCTATAATGATGGAATTACCTCAAGGGATAAGTCCTTATCCCATGAGAAGAGGATCCATCTCCCATCCATATTTCCTATATAAACCTCCCTTCTTCCCAAGCACAAGCTAGTTAGAGTGTTGGTTGAGTGTGAGTATAGTATTTTGATTAGACAAGCAACCTATTACTAGTTGTAGCCATCTAGTTGTGTGAGTGAGAATTATGTTTGGTTTGGAGTGAAGCCTAAAGGAAAGAGCCTTTAAACTATTGTTGTTTGAAGCCATCATGGAGTGCTAACAGAATTGTGTGGGAACCTGGTCTTGTCAGAGGAAGACTGCGACGTCAAGACAAATGGTTGTAATCTCTCCTTTATATTAATATATGAAACTATAAATTGATTTCACACATGTTTTGTAATATTACATATTCGTGGCTTGATGCTTCTTAACTCATTAAGTAGGTTGAATTGCAATTTGTCTATTATTATGTTTGTGTGTTGTTGTTGTTTACTTGTTTCAGGAGCTTGAAGAAGGAAGCGAGAGATTGCTGGAGTGAGTAAGCGAGGACATCATCAAGAGAGATAGGAAACCAAGAGGTAGGCCCTCTTGATTGATTCTAACCTAAGGAAATATTCCATGGAATGTATCAATTGTGGCTAGACCCATTATTGGGCTAGAGGAATTCATTCATGTCCACACTTATAATTTTACTTCACCACAATGTCCAATATCCAATGTTTTGGATGCCAAGAATATGGAAACTACAAAAGAAATTGTCCTAAGCTTAAGAAGGAAAATAATAACAAAAGGACGCTCAGGGAAGAAGCTCACATAACAAAAGATATAAAAGAAGAAGGAAAGTGGCAAAAGAAGGAAGATCCTCTGGATCTCTACTATGACTAGGTCAAACTATTTACTTATATACTTCTTTCAAAGTTTTGAGTAGAATAGGATCATGCAGGAATAAATTAAAATTGCATTGCTAGAAATACCCTCTATAATCTAGAAACATGATGTACATAGAGTTCTAAGACACTCATGTAGACGTAACATTTACGAGAAGAACAAAAATGCAGAAGTAGAAATATCTTCTAGAATATAGGAGCGTGACAGATATAACTCAAGATATTCATATAGAAGAAGCATACCTAGTAAAGGACCTCATACGTGATGAAATAAAATTGATTATGATAAGAATATTAGAATACCTACTTCATCAAAATAAAGGAAATATTTGTAAGGCAAGGATCTTTAAGATCTTATGATGGAATCTTCAAAAGAAGGTTCTTGAACCAAAGTAGATGTCTCATCGGGAATCCCATTCATGGGATTCAAGGAAAGGGATGATATTCAGGGAAGCTAAGATGAAGCAAGAAGGGCAACACCAAGGTAAATCTCATGAAGCAAGGATGATCAAAGGAGAATCAAGATGAGGTATGTATGTAGCAAAGTTTAAGTCATGTTATCATTTATTTATTATTAAGTCATGGGTATAGTTCTATAACATGATCAATCATGAAAGATTCTCTTTCACCAAGGACATCATTTATGGCATGCACTAAAATGTGATGAAGGCCAACAAAATAGTATGCTCACATAAGGGGCATAAGGTCGCTAACCAAGAAGAAAGAAAAAATGTTGACAAGTCCAGAAAGAAAGTAATGAAGGGATTCTCTCACAAGAAGCATTAGATGGTTGACCTATCTATTTGAGGAGAAGCAAATGAAGAAAAGAAGCATGTGAAGAATACCATGATCACTAAGAATCACCATCTAATAAATTCCTTGAAGATATCTCTTGAAATAAGGCATGCTAACTCTGATCAAGAAAGGACCCTTGACACCTATGAAGGCCTTGGAGATGCAAAAGGTGCAGATAATTGATTCTATTCTATAGAGATGTCGTGATGAAGAAGTCATCCAACAAAAGAAAAAAAAATGTTGAAGAAATATTAGGATGAAGTCATGATGGGCTACTAGGTAAAAAGATGTAACCTAGAAGGTACTATGAAGCATCCATGAGAATAGTATTTTGAATCATGGACAAGATGCCAAAAGAGTAGCCAAGATGACAAAAAATCCTGATAGTCACTTCCCACAAAGCAATGACATGACAAACCAATAAGGAAAATGATCGATGGATGGTGCCCTACCTAGAATAAGTTCGAAAAAAGGCTTCATGACATCAAGAAAGAATGAAGATCAAGCAGCTAAAGGACCCACGAAGAAGAAGTTGTTGATGAACGAAAGGATCTCTAGTTAAGAGGGAGTTTTGACAGGTCCCTGACCAAGAGGGATTTTTTATATTACCCTTGATTACAAAGGACTGACAATTGTGTTTTCCATTTCATGGGCCATGCACTAGATCAGGATTAATAGCTAGAAGTCTAGATGAAGGCCATGAATCGAAATGTAGACAGAAGATAGACACAACATTCTTGTCTTCACTTTGGAAGAAAGAATGTGAGGATTAGGCAATCATCTGGCATTCGATACTCTTTGAGGATGTGTAGGGAATCCAAGATAAGAGTAGATAATAGGACCAATATTCTTTGAGCACTGGGAACCCAAGATAAGAAGAGTCCTAGAAAGTCATACTCGGAGAACACCCGAGTGGGTATGTACCTTGCGACACAATGATGAAGGTGTCTATAAATCATTGGTCTCACCAACATTGTACCTCATGGTACCTTAAAGAGATGGAGTTGTTAGTCAAGGCCTTGCAATATGATAGTGTTGATGGATATGATGCTATCACAGATGGATTGCAAATCTGGTTTTTCTTATGTGAATTCTTCAAGATTGAAAATTTCCAAACACCTTGTAATGTTGTATGAATACCTCCCTAGTTAAGAGGAAGTGTTGAAGGAAACAAAACTAGGCTAGGTATTCATAAATGTAATTTGATATTTGTACTTATTCAACAAAAGAGAAATTATTTTGATATTATTTGTCAATGAGTTTGTTGCTCACTGAAAATAGGTCAAGCATATTTTAAAGTGCTTCTAGAGAGTCAAAGTCAAAATGTAATTATAATAAACCCTTTGAGGGCTTGTTACATCATGTATGTCATCATACAAGGTCATGGGAACACCTCCAAGCATAGTCAACTCCTCTTTGAGCACCAACGAAGTCTCCAAGAAGAAAATCTCATTTCTGATTGCAAATCCAGTTTCTCTTATGTGAATTCTTCAAGATTGAAAATTTCCAAACACCTTGTAATGTTGTATGAATACCTCCCTAGTTAGGAGAGAGTGTTGATGGAAATGTAGCTAGGCTAGGTATTCATAAATGTAATTTGATATTTGTACTTATTCAGGAAAAGATAAATTATTTTGATGTTATCTGTCAATGCATTTCTTTCTCATTGTAAATAGGTCATGCACATTTTAAAGTGCTTCTAGAAAGTAAAAGTCAAAATGTAATTAAGGTAAGACCCTTTGAGGGCATGTTAAATCATGTATGTCATCATACAAAGTCATGGGAACACCTCCAAGCATAGTCAAATCCTCTCCGAGCACCAATGAAGTCTCCAAGAAGAAAAAATAATGAATAAAAATGAATTATAAATCAAACTGTCAAATTAGCCTTAAGGATAGTCAAGTTGGCCTAAAGAGGAGGGACAAACCTCTATTTATGGATGTTGTCCACTCCTCATTCAACATGGAACTCATTGTATGAAATCCACAAGAAAAGAGGTGATAAGAAGGTTTAAGCAAGCCGATATAAAATGTAAGGTAGCGAAGAGAAGAGGAAAAAAGTGAAGAGTGAAGGGTTTTTTCTAATGTATGTACAGTCACACGTGTAAAGGAATGAGGAACAGTATGCAGATACATTAGGAGTAGATTACAATGGTATATTCCTTCTTCTATTTTGGGTGCAAACTAGGCCTACAAGGCCTCACTCTTGAGAAAAGAAGGAAAGAAAAGACAAGGAGATCAACAGGATTGTTTCTAGGGCTTCTATCCACACGTGAGAGGATTTCAAAAGTCAACTTATGAAGATTTGATAATAGTTGAAGGAAACACACTGAAATGTTAGGATATTCCAACACATAGGAAATAGTTAAGTATAACTTGGTCTAGTGTAGAGTTAGGTAAAGTGTGTTTCTTTATTGTGTAGATTTGTAACTTATAATCTGATGATCACGATATGTTCTAGACATGAATTGATCTAACAGTTCATTCTCTCCTTAGTATTACCGACACTTGATCCATGGCTTAACACCCGATTGGTCCATGATCTCTATTTAAAGAGCATGGAGGGTCATTTGTATGGCGATTGTTCATGAGTGAATCTTATGTAAATTTTGTTTCTTTTACATTAATAAATTTCCTGAAGTGGCCGCGTTGGCTCAGGCTGTGGACTATTTCACTCTTTGAGGGTTTTAATCATGTCAAGAATAGTAGTGTATTGATATGTGATCTATTTGTGAGTGGTGTCCTTTGGTGTTCTATTTGAGGAACTTAACTTGTAAGTTCCTACATGGTATCAGAGCTATTTGAGGGACACATCCATTGGTGATCCAAA
This sequence comes from Pinus taeda, assembly GCA_000404065.3. Classification (NCBI taxonomy): domain Eukaryota; kingdom Viridiplantae; phylum Streptophyta; class Pinopsida; order Pinales; family Pinaceae; genus Pinus; species Pinus taeda. Next base: position 37,684 of record APFE031670055.1, on the reverse strand, counting down.
TCGGAAGGCAATACAACTGAATTCGATTTTCATTTCCTAGATCTATTGTTTCTGATTATTTTTGGGCCAAGAGGACTACTCTATTGTGTTAGGAGCATCTATTCCAATGAGGAACCCCTTTCATTTCACGTGAAAAGGATTCTGATAGCCCTAGCTACGTCATTTTTAAGATCAAGAGGTATAGAGTCATTGTTTGCAATTTTAGTTATTTATCTCTCTTTTATTTCGATTTATTTATCCCTCTGTTATTTTTATTACTGGATCTATACCTTTCATTTCTATGTATGCTTTTTTCCCCACAACTCTGTGTGATCTGGGCAAATCAGGAATAAAAAGGAAGGATTTTTCTCATGTGTATGCTCTTTTCTAGGACACCTTAGTGTGATCTGGGAAAATCAAAAACATTAAGGAAAAGGTTTAGTTTCTGGCAAAAACTAACTTCAAGCCATAAGGTTTGTTTTTTCGTATATCCGTGTCAGGTTGTGTGGTTTTTGTTTTGTTGGCAAAAATGGTTTTTTCAAGTAAGCACGCACCCAAGGCTTTAGTGATTTAAAAAAAAAGAAAAAAAAAGGAAAAAAACTTCCTCTTTTCCAAAAATTACTAACCTTCTAACTAGCTCACTTGGTCCAAAGTTACTTTATGAGAATAGAGGTCTTGAGTTCAAGTCTTTTTTTTTGTTGAGTTACTTTTTCAAAAAGCACATGTAACTTAGATTTTAAAGTTACTCTATGTAGAAGTGTTCTCACCCATTATAAAAAGTGAGTCACTTATAATTATTAAGTCTCTTTATCTTTTATTTAAGTTACAATTTAGTGGGTAGGTCATAAAGTACCATTGTAAAAGTGATTTTCACTTATTTATAAAAGTGTGTCACACATATATTTTTTTTTTAAGTGAGCTAATTAGATTAAGTTTGAAAAGGGGAGGGGGGAGGGCGGATTTTTTAAAAAATATAACATTATCATTCACTTCCACACATTCACACACTTCATCGACATCTTCAACAAAGTTTCTTGAAAAAACCATAACTTCTTCATCCGGAAGTCGTTTTCAAAGTAGTTTTTTTTAATCAGCCTAATTTTTCAGGATATTTCTATCAGAACACTCAGTTTCAACATCTATAGCATCAGTTTCAATTAAAATGGAAATTCCATCCAAGTTAATCTTGACAACACCAACTAGTTCCAATGGTGGTCCTACATTGTGGATTTACTTAGAGGTAAAGGTATTTACAAAATAGTCTCAGGCCAAGAAACTAAGCCTAAAGATGAAGATAATGTATCCAAATGGGAAAATAGGCAAGATCAAACATGTGGGTTGATAGGGATATCTATTTCTCCAGATCATAGATTCCATATCGCAGAACTTGATACCCCTATTGAAGAAATGAAACAACTCACTAAAGTTTTTGGAATTAAAAATGAAATTAGAGCCCATCAACTTGAAAATGAGCTGCTTACGTTGGACCCTAATAATTTTTCTTACATTGAAGATTTTTTGTCCAAGTTCAAGACCCTTATACTTCTCTTGGAAGGTGTTAAGGTTAAGAAAGAAGATGGTGGCCTTATCTATTCTATTCTTATTAAGTTGGGACTAGCATACTCTGTGTTTTTTTCCACCTTCCATTCTACTAGAGAATCCTTTATTTCTCAAGGACAAGACCATAAGTCCCCCTCTTTTGATGCCTTTTGTGATTCTTTAATAAGAGAACAATACAAACTCCTACATCTTGGTCTTCTTAATCTTTGAAACTCTTCTAAGAAAGCCTTAGCCGCCTAGATACAACCAAATTCAAAGAATCCTAAGAAATGGTATCCTAAAACGAATGGTCCTAAGCTAAACAAGGGTCCTAAGCAATTTCAGTCTCAAAATGAAAAATCAATTCAATAAAATTATAAGGAAAAAAAAAACAAAGGGAATAAGACTGATAGACATTGAAACTTTTGTAATCGATATGGCCACTTAGAATCCAAATGCTTTAAGAAGATGGAAGAGTTGGAAACAACAATGAAGAAGCATAACATCCATTTGGATCACTCTTCAACTTCAACTTCATCTTTAGGAATAACACTTTCTGCATGTGGTTTTCAAGCATCTCAGCCTGGTTATGCACTAAATGTATCTTCTTCTTCTCCTTCTCATGAGTGGCTCATCAATTCTAGAGCTTCTTATCACATGGCAAAAAACAAAGCCGTATTTTATTCTTTAAATGATTGTAACACCAAAAATATATATGTTGGTGATGATAGATCTCTTAGTGTTGTAGGGACTGGAACTTTTCATCTAGAAAATGGTCAATTTAGTGATGTATTATGTGTTCCAACCTTATCCTACAACCTTCTATCTGTATATTAGATAACTCATTCAGGTGAAGGTAAAACCATTTGAATTTTCACCTCACCATGTTGTAATTAAGGACCTAAGAGATCGTAGACAGGTTTTAGCTACTGGCATTGCTGATGATTCTACAAGGTTGTATAAGTTTACCAAATTTGGGTCATCAACTCTTCCCTCAGTATTTGTTGCTAATAATGATGAAGTGAGAAAACTTTGGCATGCGCAATTTGGTCACTTAAACTATCACTCCCTTCAAAATCTATGTAAAGAAAATATGGTGATAGGCCTTCTTATGGTATCTTACGGAGATGGTGTTTGTTCCAGATGTGTACTCAGAAAACATCATCAAGATAGTTTTGAAAAACGTGCCTCTCAGCATGCCTCAACCCCTTTACAGCTTGTGCATGGTGATTTATGTGGTCCACTTCTAGTTGTTTCATTCTCTGGTTACAAGTATTTCTTAACATTCATTGATGATTTCTCAAAACACACTTGGGTATGCTTGTTAAAACTCAAGAGTAGAGTATTTAACATATTCTTGGCCTTTAAGGCCTTTGTTGAAAAGCAATTTGGAGATCAAATTCTTAAGCTAATATCTGATAATGTCGGCGAATATGATAACAAAAAATTCATCAACTTTTGCACTGAGCATGGAATTCAAATGGAACATACTATTCCATATACTCTAGAACAAAATGGTGTATTTGAAAGGAAGAATCACACCTTAAAGGAAATGTCTAATTGTATGCTTCAATCTAAAGGACTTAGTCTTAATTTTTGGGTAGAAGTAATTAACTGTGAAAATTACATAGTAAACCACACTCCTTCTAAGGTTTTAAATAATATCACTTCAGAAGAAGCATGGAGCTCGTCGGCTCAATTAAACCATATGTAAGTCACTTTCATGTTTTTGGAAGTGAAGCATGGGCCCATATTCCAGATGAGAGACATAAAGCTTTATAAACTAAGAGTGAAAAATGTATTTTTGTTGAATATTCTGAAGATGTCAAAGGATAGAGACTATTTTCACCTAAGTCCAAAAATGTTATCATTAGAAGAGATGTAAATTTTTCTAAAAATATATCAGCCTACGAGCCTAGTTTGGCAGATGTGTCATCTCTCTCTATCCCTTCTACTTCTGAAAATATTTCTCCTTCAGACGATTATAGCGAAGATGAAAATCCTCCCCCACCTTTTGAGGATCCTTCTTCATCTCCGTAGCTTCCAAAATGGCTCTGTGGTACTCGGGATGCAACCAATGCTCTTGTAGGTGATCCTACAGATGAACGACGTACACATTATCAGTTCGATAGAGCCTCCTCTTTACTGGCTCAAGCTTCAACGAATTTTGATCCTGACACCTTTGCAAAAGCTTCAAGCCACACAGATTGGGACGTAATTATGAATGAAGAATATCATTGATTATTGGAAAATAATACATGGGATCTTGTTCCTCCTCCAAAAGGACGAAGACTTTTTAGATGCAAATGGGTTTACAGAACCAAGTTTGGACCATATGGAAAAGTTGATAAACATAAAGCTCATCTTGTTGTTAAGGCGTTTTCATGAGTTGAAGGCATTGACTATATTGAAACCTTCTCCCTTGTTGCCAAAATGAACTCTATCCTCCTTGTTCTTTCCCTTGCTACCTCTTTCAAATGGGAAGTCCATCGGATGGATGTTAAATTTGCCTTCTTGCATCGAGACTTGCATGAAGAAATCTATATGGAACAAGCTCCCGGATTTATACAAATAGACTCTAGCCTTGTGTTATGGACATATTTGGGCACTGCTACCCCAACCTTATATGTCGATAAATGAAGGGATCTTTAACCCCTAAAACTGTTGTTTCATACCCTAAAGGATCATATTCAACTGATTACATCATTCCGTAGAAGTTCCACTTGAAAAACCACGCAGAACTTGCCAAAACTGGACCATACTGACTGCTCCACTGTCAAGGTGCGATGCATACTAGCTCCTACACTAGCTAGGTATGATGCATACTGAAGAGCCCTTCTGTGGGGTGCGATGAGAAAGGATGGACATATGTCCGAGGTAGTTTGCTAAGTGGATTCTCATGGAATCTTCTAGAAACTTCTCCTATGACACTTGCCTCTCTGAATTCGCCCAAGGATGAGTAAGGGATCAAAGAAATCTCCAAGTGGAACCAAGAACTACAAGTGGAATGACACTAATCAGAAACCCAGAGATGATTCACACCCTTGCAGACATCTATATATGGATCCCTCATCTCAGAGATCTAGAGACTGGAATTTTATAATTTGTAAGGAAGTGTTGTTAGTTTATATTTGAGAAGAGACATTGTATTATTGGGTGATCTTGCTTTTCATGAGGTGAAGAGGGCTTTGATGCTAGGAGGATGATGCTAGATCAGACAGCTGGGTTGTAATCCTCCCTTCTATTTTAATACAGTCCTTTGAGTTTTCCTCCATACAATTGTGTATTTGTGAGTCTTGTTATTTGTGAATGCAATTGTGTGTTCAATGTATTTCTGATTCTGCATTGTTTATGATATTATAGATCGAGATGCTTTGATGGTGTTTTGTTACTTTGCCTCTATAGGTATTCTCTAAGTAGGACAAGTAGGAGAGGAGTTGCAAGCTCTATCAAGGAGGAGAGAAATCAAGCAAGCAGTCAAGTGGAAGATCCAGGCTGATCCCTTTTCTTCTCTCTTATCTATCATACATAAAGGAAATCGCAAATTGCTTTGATTGTTTGTTTCTAAGATAGTTGCCAATCATAGTGGGACTAATAGATTGAAAAGGCACTAGTTTTCCCAAAAACTAAATGGTAACTTCATTGGGGAATGAATAGTTTGTTTGTTTGTTGTTGATTGTTTACTTTATAAACTATAAACATAGCCTGAAGTTAGCTAGACAGCCTTCAAACTGCTCTTGCTCTGCGATTGCAAAGTAGATGAATGCTACTTCAGTCAATCTCTAGTTTAGTTTATGATTTGAACATCTAACTTACAAGCATTCTAGATTCCTTGTAGGTAGCTCAATAACCTCCTAAGATCATACCCCTGTACTTTGTTCTTTACTGTTCATAATACCTCAGCTTAACTCACTAAATTTAGCTGCAAATTTGAGCCAAAACCCACCTCAGTTGCGCTCCCTGGCCCATTGCACTGTCTATAACTGGAAGCTAGTATGCATCACACCTCTTGTGTGTAGCAGGTGAGATGCATGCCTATTTCTGTGAAGCACAGGTGCGATGACTAAGTAATCCTATTTCTCTCTTTGAAATTTGGGTTTTTTTGTCCCTGTTTTCAACTCTATTTAGTTGTTTTGCTGCTTATGATCAGTATCTCATTGTTGAAGCCTCTTTGCTTTACATATTTCAGCCTCCATTGATAAGGATTAGTAAAATTTTTTATGTATTTATCCATCATTTACGATCCTTTGTGAAAAAGTAGCTTAAATCAAACTGTCGATTTGATGCAAAAAAGCGTTGTAACCGTGATTTGAGATTAAAAAGAAGAGTGTCGTAAAGTCATCCTCCTCTAGATAGTCGATTGAAATTTTTGTCATGTATTTGATTTGAATTGTTAATATTTGAAGTGTCAAAAACATCTTCTATTCGAAATTGAAAAGTGTTGTTCAAGTCTTCCTTTCATTTTGAAAAATAAATTGTCGAAATGTCACTTTGAAGAAAATATTTAAGATCTATACTTAGTTTTCCTTTTTGAATTTATCACATTAAGGGAACAAAAAACAAATACATGCATTTGCATTTGCAATTAGACTGTGTGTGAAAATTATTTAGGAGAAGTGCAATTAGTGTGTGCTCTTTGCTCTTTGTTAAAAGAATCGTAATCTTCTTTCCTTAGTAGTTAGGATTTTCATTACTAAAAGTAAACAACGATTGTTTATCATTTTAGATTGCATATTTAGGAATTTTACATCTACATCACACAGTGAACCTTGAAAGGAAAAATTCTAAACAAGATCAACTCTAAAATAAATCTCAATAAACTTAAAAATTCTTTGGAACCTAACACAACACATCTAGAAGTCTAGGCTAGAGACATGTTCCGATGTCGTAAAATCTAGTAACTATCGTTTTCATCGAAGGTTGGGTGATTCCTCCTCCTTGATACGACAAGTGTTAGTACGGACTTGTGCTCCCCATATCATCGAGTATATATTGGGAGACCACAATAGGCTGATGTCCTTTATCCATAGGAAGCCATGTCTGTCGCCCTATCGATCACAATGCACAGAACACAACATTCGGAAAGATTGACTATTGTACATAAGTCCTTGGTAGTTTATTTTTAATTTACCACCAAGGTGTATATTACAGTTTTGCGATTGGTTTGGTAATCCCTCTGTCTAGATTTCCAGAGTAGTCACTTTCATTCCTTTTCAACTCCTTAAAAGCAAAGGTCCATCTGAGCACTTGTCACTTCAGGATCATTAAAAATAAAAGGGGACTAGAGTTACCTTTAGTTTTTTCTCGACTCTTAAAAATTGAAAAAGCAAAGTTGTGTCAAAGTGTCATTAAAATTTATTAAATTTGAAATAACATCCCTATTCATTCGTTGGTCTTAGGTTGAGATAATGGAGTCCACCGATTAAGGAATCCATCTTAAGGGGAATAGTAGTCCATTTTCTTCTTGGGGAAATATTGGTGCTCCATATATGGTAACATTGTCCCTTCCTGGAATCACAATTGGTCTGCGGTATGGCTATTCTCAACCTCTGTCATTCAAAACACCATGATTCCTCAGCAATTGAATCAGCAACCAGTTGATACTAAAGTTGACCCTTCACCTTCTTCTTCATTTGTGTCTCCCTCCCCTTCTTCCTCTTCTCTTGGTGAAAATAGTGATCCTAATAACCAAGTGACTGAGAAAAAAAAGAAAGGGAAGGAGAAGAAAAAGAAGTCAGTTAAGCAAGGGGGTAACCATGCAGCATATGTTGAAAATCTGCACACCAAACTTTCCAAACCTAGATCTCCATGCATAATTTTCAAAGGGGACCACCTTCATCGAGAATGTCCATGCATCCCTCGGATCTTGAGAGAATGGTCTCCCCATTCGCACCTCAGGTGTCATCAACCTCTAGTGATCATGTTGATAGCACACCATGAGCTAGTAATAGTGAAATCAATGGATATAAAGGAAAGGTTAGATTTCCATGTAGGTTATGTGAAGGTAATCATGCTCTTCACCATTGTCCCTTTTTGGATGAAGCCAAAAGAGTATTGGATAACCGTCCTACTTCGCCGGAGCGACTGCCGCCTGGATATAGGAAGCTCTCCCCAAGTCCTTTACTAGTTGAAAATCTAACTGACATGACTCAACCGTTGGTTGAAACACCTATCACTGAAAGTGAATCTTCTAAGTCCATACCAGACCAAATTCAACAGGTTGAGATGGCCATCGACCCAGTTTTACCTTCAGAAGACCCACCTTTTGATGATAGCTTTACCAAAGAGAGTGAGAACGATATTGTTTAAATTATTTTTGTCACTTCAGAGTCTGATGAACTTGGGGGCAATCCACTCATTTCTTCACAAAGGGAAGAGAATCCCCCAGTTCCTTCTACTCAAGGGGTTCATTCAACCTTTTATTCAATACCCCCACTAAGTAGTCTAGTCGCTTCCTTCGATTGGAATCAACTAGCAAGATCTCGCCTTCCTTCTAATGTACAATTCCAAATCATAGTACAAGTGTACAAAATGATCGTGTCTGGCACTATCATAGATGAAGGGGCTTCAGTGAGTATCCTTTCCTCAACTTCTTGGAAATCACTTGGTTCGCCATCGTTTAAGCCTGTCAGACAAAATATGTCAGGCTTTAACAAAGGAACCAGTCGACCGTTAGGGATCCTTCCTAATATACCGATCACTTTGAGAAGGAAAACCGTTCACATGAACATGATGGTAGTCAAAGGATCGTTAGATTACAATCTACTCCTTGGACACGACTATGTTTACAACATGGAAGCTATTGCCTTGACACTCATTCAAGTGATGTGTTTCCCGCATGAAGGCAAAATTGTCAATGTTGACCAGCTCTCATTCCCGGTTCAAGCACAGCTTCAAGACAAACATCTTCCCTAAATGGTCCTTTTGCATCAAGAGTGTCTCTTCAACCTTCATTCCATCCACCTGATTCTGGCGAGTAGTCTGGTGGAAACTTAGATTTCCTTGTAGGTTATGTGATTGGTCTAAAAGAACATTTCCTTGTAGGAGATGTGATTGGTCTGAAACACCATTTCCTTGTAGGAGATGTGATTGGTATGAAACATCATTTCCTTGTAGGTTATGTGATTGGTCTAAAACACCATCTCCTTGTAGGTTATGTGATTGATCTGAAACACCATTTCCTCGTAGGTTATGTGATTGGTCTAAAACACCATTCATCTTTGTCCATTATGCGGACAAAGCCAAGGAAGTGTTTTTGTCTAATCGCTGATAAAAAAAATCTTGCTTAACCACATTGACTTCCATATGGTTACCTAGAGACTCTCCTTTTCTTGATGACTGGGGGCATGCAAACCTTTTCATGCAAGCAAAAAGCGACCAATTTCATTTTTTAGCTCTTTAGCATTTTTAGCTTTTTAACTTTTTAGTTTCAACTTCTTAGGTTAGGTGATTGGTCTGATCCACCATTCACCTTTGTCTGTAGTGCATGGATGAAGTAAAGGAAGTGTTTTTTCTAGATGGAAGACAAAACTATCCTACCTAACCTTAGTATTTCGTTAGCTTTATAGTTTTTCTAGCTTTGTAGTTTCATCATTCCTAACTTACATAAAAAGGAAAATGATCATATGTTATCCTAGATTTCAAGCTCACTAAAAAATAAACCTACTAATAAGGGACATCTTTGACTGCAATGAGCAATGTTTCTGCAAGGTTCCAGCTCGTTAAAATAAACCTGCCAATGAGCAATGTTTCCGCAAGGTTCAAGCTCGCTAAAAAATAAACCTGCCACTGAGCATAGTTTCTCCCAGTTCAAGCTCATTAAAAAATGAATCCATCCTCGGTAAATAACCTTTGTGATTTCCCTGCTATCAGCCTTTTGAGCCTTGGTTGTTTTCTTACCATCACCTCCATTCCTTTGGCCGATCATATGCTTCTACTCGATTGTTTACCTTTTTGAGGAACAGCTGCAATGAGTGGTTCTGTTAGCCACCCTCTTCACATCACCATGTTTTGGGAAGTTCCAAGCTTACTCGAAACCAGTTGCTCCCCTAAAATGCCACTCATTCCTCAAAAAATGAGTCCCCTTTAAACTCTTTTCAGACTCATTAAATATGAAAAGATTGTCAAGCTATTGGCCTTTCCAGCTCGTTAAAGTAAGGGGAAGTGCCATCCCTCGTGTACATTTTAATCTTTTTGGACCTGAGGGATCATCCCACAAAAAGATCAAGCGCTTGTCTTTATTGGCTCACTAAAGCGATCGAAAAGTCATCCCTTTCATATTATTTTAATCTTTTTCAGACTTAAGGGATTATGCTACGAAAAAGAACCATTGGAGTTTCCTTTTTGTCCCTTTTCAAACTCTCTAAACATGAAAAGGACCGAGTTATCCTTGTCTTTAAACTCGTTAAAACAATAGCGACAAACTTATCTACCCAAGAAAATATAGAGTTTCCTTTTCGTCCTTTTTCAAACTCTTTAAACATGAAAAAGACTGAGTTATCTTTGTCATTAAACTCGTTAAAACAATAGCAAAAATATTATCCACCCAGACAAGAACGAGTTTCTCTGTCGCTAGGCTCGTTAAAACATAGTGACAGGTTTGCTCGAAGGGAAAATTATAGAACAAGCATATGTTATCCTCCTTAAGCTTGACAAATATAAAGAGGTATTGGTTAGCCATGACTGGGGAGAAAGGGAAGAAAACTTGAAGAATTTTATTGGGAGCAGGTCGCTCTTGAACATGACACTTTCACTCCATCACCATGATTGAGTCAGATTGGGTTATTCAGTTCACTAGTCATATCACCATTGGTCCTCCGTACCAACCATCTTTTGGGGTTAATGCTACCAATCTATCTCAGTGTCGCCGATATCTTCAAGAGAAGTCATTCAGAGAATTCACCATCCAGACAACCTCATCCACTACAATACCTTCACCCTTCATTTTTCATGACCGCCATTCCTGAACCTTGTATCATCAAATCATTTTCACCTCCAGAAAATCATTTGCTTCGTTTCGTGTCATATATGTGGGATACATTAAGGCCTTCCTACGATGGGTCTCTTCTTGTCAACATCAGCTCATTATCTAAGAAGTTGACTTAGAAACAACCCTTTCAGTACTTTGAATCTTACATGCCTCAATGGCAAGTTTCTCACTTCCGGCGACAGGTTTACATCAATGGCCTTCGACCAAAAGATTTTGGGTGGTTTTCGACATTGGATCATATATTCACACCACGTGAATTGTACTATAGTACCTTGAGGGTCATTATCATTATCGATGATTCCTCTCGCGTCTGTTAACAGCTTACATTATTGGCTAGTAATTAGGCGATGTTTTACCATGTTCGACTTCAGGAAATCTTTTCACATGGATCAACTTGTACATCGGGCGAAGATTGAATGATTTTGAAGACCCCAGATCTAGTTTCGTCCATCTAGGCTGCGATATATTTAGAAAAAGAAAGACATCAAATGTACACAGAAGCTTCACAGATGATCATCCAAGCTAAGGTATGATGGCTCTACACATAAAAGAATCACCAGTCTACAACTGTAGATGATTAGCTGTCCTATGTACATGAAAATGAATTTATAAAGTTGAGCATGGGAATGCCCACCTTAGCTAGATCATGAAAATAATATGATGATGATGTATTGTATTTTATCTTATACAGGTCACCTTCCAGTTCGAATACCTCCGATCCTCATGATAAAGCATTTCACCCAACATCAGAAGATTTACGACTTCATGCTTTAGGGGTCAACTGTTATAGACATATTTGGGCACCGCAACCCCAATATTATATGTCGATAAACGAAGGGCTCTTTAACCCCTAAAAGTGTTGTTTAATACCCTAAAGTATCATAATCAACTGATTACATCATTCCCCAGAAGTTCCACCTAAAAACCCACTCAGAACTAGCCAAAACTGGACCATACTGACTGCTCCATTGTCAAGGTGCGATGCATACTAGCTCCTACACTAGCCAAGTGTAATGCATACTGAAGAGGCCTTCTGTGGGGTGCGATGAGCGACGATGGACAAATGTCCGAGGCAGTTTTCTAAGTGGATGCTCATGGAATCTTTTAGAAACTTCTCCTATGAAACTCGCCTCTCTGAATTCGCCTATGGATGGGTATGAGATCAAAGAAATCTCCAAGTGGAACCAAGAACTAAAAGTGGAATGAAACTAATAAAAAACCCAGAGATGACTCACACCCTTTCAGACATCTATATATGGATCCCTCATCTAAGAGATCTAGAGACTGGAATTTTGTAATTTGTAAGGAAGTGTTGTTAGTTTATCTTTGAGAAGAGACATTATATTGTTGGGTGTCTTGCTTTTCATGATGTGAAGAGGGCTTTGATGCTAGGAGGATGATGCTAGATCAAACAACTGGGTTGTAATTCTCCCTTCTATTTTAATAAAGTTCTTTGAGTTTTCCTGCATACAATTGTGTATTTGTGAGTCTTGTTATTTGTGAATGTAATTGTGTGTTCAATGTACTTCTGATTCTGCATTGTTTATGATATTATAGATCGATATGCTTTGATGGTGTTTTGTTACGTTGTCTCTACAAGTATTCTCTGAGCAGTACAAGTAGGAGAGGAGTTGCAAGCTCTATCAAGGAGGAGAGAAATCAAGCAAGGAGTCAAGCGGAAGATCCAAGTTGGTCCCTTTGCTTCTCTCTTATCTATCATACATAAAGGAAATCACAAATTGCTTTGGTTGTTTATTTCTAAGATAGCTTCCAATCTTAGTGGGACTAGTAGATTGAAAAGACACTAGTTTTCCTAAAAACACCTTCTCTGTTAGCTTAAGAAATCCCTATATGGTCTCAAGCAAGCCCCTTAGGCTTGGTATGCCAAAATTCATAGCTTTCTTTTAGATACTAGCTTTTCTAGGTGTCATTCAGACAATATTGTCTACACCAAGAAAGTGGATAGTTATCTTATCATTCTTGGTCTTTATGTTGATGATCTTATCCTTACTAGTAGCGATCCCAACCTTATAAACCATGTGAAGTCCAGCCTTAAAAAGAAGTTTGAAATGACAGACTTAGGAAACTTGCATTATTTTCTTGATCTCCAAGTATTGCAAACCAAGGAAGGTATTTCCCTTTCCCAGTCCAAGTATGCCTCTGATCTTCTATGCAATTTTCACATGGAAGAGTGTAAGCCAGCCCCTTCTCCCTTTTAGTCTGGAGCCAAAATTTTAGTCATTTATACTTCCCCTGAAGTTGATGCTAGCTTATACCATCAGCTTGTTGGAAAACTTTTGTATCTAACCCATACTCATCCTAACATTTCCTTTGTTGTTGGCCTTATTGCTTGGTTTATGCAAAACCCACATGAAATTCATTGGAAATAAGCTAAAATAATACTTCATTATGTTCGACGTATAGTTGATTTTGGGATTCATTACAGTGCATAAACATCTCCTATATTGGTTGGTTTCAGTGATTACAATTGGGATGGTGACCTTGATGATCAGAAGTCTACTACAGGTTATGTCTTCACTCTTGGTTCTGGACCTATTACATGGGCCTGCAAGAAAAAAAGTTCCATTTCTCTTTCTTCAATACAAGAAGAGTATCATGGCATCATTGAAGCAAGGAAGGAAGCCCCGTGGTTTCATTAGATCTTGTCAGAGTTTAGCTTTCATCAGTAGCATCTAGATACACTTTGGTGTGATAGTCAAAGCGCCATTCGACTATGCAAAGATCCATTCCAATGTCAGTGAAAAAAACACATTGAACTACACATGCACTTCATCAAAAGTTCATTTATGACCATGTTCTTGAAGTGAAATATTGCTCAATCGATGATCAAGTTGCAGACATCTTTACAAAGTCTCTCACAGAGGTGAAGTTTAATAAAATTCAATTTGTGGTTGAATTTCAAGAAGTTGTCACTAAGGGGGAATAGGCTCTAATGCCTCCTTCCTTCTCCTATTGTGTCATATTTGTACATCCTTCAATCCTATCCAAAGTTTTTCTTAAGGGGGGATGTTAGGATATTCCGACACATAGGAAATAGTTAAGTATAATTTGGTCTAGTGAAGAGTTAGGTAAAGTGTGTTTCTTTACTATGTAGATTTGTAACTTACAATCTAACGGTCATGATATGTTCTAGACATGAAGTGATATGACGTTTCATTCTCTCCTCGGTATTACTGATGCTTGATCTGTGGCTTAACACCTGATTGGTACATGATCTCTATTTAAAGAGCATGGAGGGTCATTTGTAGGGTGATCATTCATGAGAGAATCTTATGTAAATTTTATTTCTTTTACATTAATAAATTTCTTGAAGTGACCGTGTTGGCTCAGGCCATGGACAATTTCCCTCTTTGAGGGTTTTAACCATGTCAAGGATACTGGTGTATTGATCTATGATCTGTTTGTGAGTGGTGTCCTTTAGTGTTCTATCTGAGGAACTTACCCTATAAAGTCCTACACTAAAGGTCTCATTTGGATGTGCATATAGGTCTACGCGTTATCCAAATAAAGGAGAAGAAGTTTCTCTCTATAACAAAGTAAATAAGCCCTAAAGTTCTAGGTTTTCCTAACTTAGACAAGCAACAGAAGAATGATGAAGTGTTAAGGAGAAAAAGTTCCAAAAGATGTGCCAAAATGAATAGTGCAAAAAGAGGAAGGATTTGACTTATACTTGGAGGATATCCTAGTCAAGGGTCTAGGGTTTGGCAGTTTTTCAAATAAGAAGCTTCAGTAAGAGAAAAATTACTAAGGGTTTTCCTCTTACAAGTGGAGAGGTTTTCTCCCTAGCAGAGAGCCAAACTTTATGTTCTTGTTATTTTGTTTTAATAGAAGTTTGATGAAGTACACACATATACATTAATAAGAAGAAGAAGAAGCATAATATAACAATAAAAGTAAAAAGACTCTACAAATTATTATCATGTAACGAAGAATCATCACAACACTACTTTTCCCTAGATTCTTCAACAATTGGCTCACCTTAAGTAGACACACCTATTCAGTTGGACATGTCAGCTCATTTATAGAGGAAAAACTATTATAAATACTTGGCGAGGATTTTTGCATAAGGACAACTCAGGATTTGATACCTTTGCAATTTCAGATGGGTAATCACAGTGAATAAAATTCACATATCTGGGTCTTTCGATGGAGAAGACAAGTTTAGATTTTCTTTTGAAGTATTAATAATAAGTTATGGGGAGAAGTTCAATGATATCTCTGTATGGCTATAACATAGATAAAAATTAGATCTGTAGCAAAGTGAGAGAGCTTATATTCCTCTAAGAGTTTTGGAGGATGATCACCATCAACAACTTAGATATATTTTCGAATGGAGAATAGGGGTAGGCTCAGGCCTTTAGCACAATTATCAAGAAAGTTGAATCTCTAGCTTTCATATCATTGTAAGTAATTCGAAAGCCTCTTTGTGGTTTTGTAAGTACAATAAATATGAATATTCTATGGTTCAACCTCTATTACATTCATCAAAGAAAAGAGACCTGGTGATGGGACAGTGAAGTATATCTTTTGTCTCGATGCAGTAAGGCCTCATTGATAACACAACAATTCATTGAAACTACAATTGTATTATATGTGGTGAATATCTTAGTTTCAAGTCAAAAATAAATATCTATGAAGTCAAGAATAAAGGATCTCAATGTGAATATAGATCTGAGTATCTAGAAAATGATGAAGATCTCGAAGAAGACTTTCAAGAGAATGTGTGTCTTGATCTTGGTATTTGTTAATTGGAATCTCTACAAGAATAATTTGTGTGGGTTTTCCTCTCAAAGAGTGAGAGATTTTGACCCTAGTAGAAAGCCAACATCTTGTGTTCTTATCTCTTTTGTTTTGGTAACTAACTGATGAAGTAAGAAAAAACACATTAATTTAACAAGAGAAGATCATGATAATAAGAAAAGGTAAAATGTACCTCAAAAATAGTTATCATCGTCAGAAGAATATTATTAACCTAATTACCCTAGATTATTCAACATTAGGCATCCATGGGGGCGTTGCATGCTAGTCACGTGAGGGTTCCCAGTACCCATGTGGATGTCGCGTGATGGCCACAACAGGGTGCCATTGCGGTGAGTTGGTGGGTTTTCCCAAAATGGAAAGGGGCAGTGACACAAAAGAAGTAATTTTAGCCCATCGCTTCCCATGAACAAATTTCATAGAAAGGGGTGTCATAATAATTTTCAGAAAATTAAGTAAATTAATGTGTAGGTGTTAAAATATGGTTTAATTGATTATCGCTCATGCAACATGGAAATAACAAATGAAAATATTTTTTTTTCTTTGATGAGCTAATTATTTTTGTTCACTCATTTACATAGTAGGGAAAATGCTCGTGCCTTTGGCTTGCCCACAGAAAGGTGGGGAACCTCTATGCCATGGTGGCATTATGTGATAGGCACTCTAGGGCACCCAACACCAATGGTAGAGTCATGTGTTGGGCACACTAGGGTGCCTAACATCCATGGAGGTGTCACATGCTAGGCATGTTAGGGTGCCGAGTACCCATGGGGATATCGTGTGACAGGAACGCTAGGTCGCTTGATGCCCTTGGGGGAATTGCGTGTTGGGCACGCCAAGGCACCTACTTGGAAGAGGCTTCTATGTGATGAGTTGTTGGTTCGACCTAACATGGCAATGGGCACCCACACAAAATATGTAAGGTCGGCCCATATTTTCCCATGAATAGAGTTCCCAATAGGGGGTCTCATAATGATTTTTATAAAATTGACTAAAGTAATATTTTAGTGTTAAAAGTCAGTTTATCATTGATTGATTATGCAACATGGTACTAAAATATTATAATAGTTTGTTTTCATTGATGAACAAATGAAGGTGGGGTGCCCTAGCATTGATGGGGGTATCTCATGTTGGGAATGCTCAGGAACATGACACCCATCAGGTCCTCACATGATGGGCATGCCAAGGCACGTAAGGCCCAGGTGGGCATCACGTGTTGGGCACGCAAGGACACCTACCCGGCAGGGGCACGTATGCAATGAGTTGGTGGGTTGGTTTGACTTGGCAAGGGGCACCCGCACAAATGAAGTAATATCGAGCCATGATTGTCCATGAGGCTATTAAGTCCTTATGCGATATTGGTAGTATTGGTTTGATAGGAAAATCTACCAGGTAAGGCTCTGAGCTATGACCTACGAGCTTTGTCAGTCTCCTCAAGTATAGTTAAAATATCTAGTAGCAAGGCTCCTCAAGTTAGGTCCACTATCTAGGGGTGAATATGTCACTATAGAAAAAGCCTATATGGTTATCTTTGGTTCATGTTGGCCTAGATACTGTCCTAGGTGTCTTCTTCTAACTATCACATAGAAATATATCCATGCGCTTGTCCCTTCAATATAGTTGTAATATGCCTTTAAAACATGCCTTACGGTGGACTGTTATTTCCCTTCTCATGATAATGATATCTTCTTTCACAAGCTTGATACTTCCTATAATACTATCTATAGTAGAAGCTTCCAAGGTGCTATGTCAAGAAGCTTTGGTCAAGGTGATAGACTGATCCTCTTCTAGTCCAGGTTAGAATTTTGTAGTTTCTCACACCTACATATTGTTTTTCCTTTTTCTACCTTTAACAATGGGTCTAGTCCCTTGAGATATATGTAGCGTTCTATTTCAAGTTTGTCCCTTTAAGGCTTTCAATAGTCCCAAAAGGATGAAAAATTGCTCTTCCTTCAAAGTGTCATGACTTGATGGAGTGAGATGTTTCTATTTGGAAATACTTTTATAAATATTAGAATTTTTGAAGATAAATGTTGTCCTTTAGGGTGACTGAGCTTTGGATCAGACCTTCTAAATGAGTCTACAATGCCTCTATACAATTCGGTCTTGGTACTTCTTAAAAGTATTTTTAGGATTATTGAATGGGAAGTGCTCATCCAGGGGAATTTCAATGAGTTTTAGGATGATTGACAAATGAATTGTATGGATCAACTACAAGATATGTTTGAGGGCTACTATGTCGATATTTGCAATCCAATGTAGAGGGTGATAGATCAAATCACAAGACAATACATGAAGATTATCATACTATGAGTCATGGATTCTTACGATTAACTAACACCATCTATTGAGTATTGAATTCCATGAGTTGACATTATTTGTTTCAAGCAGGGAAAATGTTAAGGATGGAAATTTATTTTAAAGTTTAGAAACCTTGGCGAATCTGACTGGTACATAATATGCCATTTGTAAAATGTTTGGCAATGCTTTTGTAAAAGTATTCAAATTTCTAATAATTTTATATCATCTTTGTATAAAAATTTAATGACTTTTAAGGTAAGATAATTTTATACTATAACATTTTGGCGAATCATTTTTAGAAAAAATGGAAATTAACGAATATTTTTTTGGGGAAAAGCATGGAAAATTAGCCCATTTGCGAATCTTAGCCCCTAAAATTTTCCCTAGTTTCAAGATGCTCTTCTACTCACCAAAATATGAATTGAATGTGTATTAATGATAGTAATT
Source organism: Pinus taeda (assembly GCA_000404065.3). Lineage (NCBI taxonomy): Eukaryota > Viridiplantae > Streptophyta > Pinopsida > Pinales > Pinaceae > Pinus > Pinus taeda. The sequence continues at coordinate 19,650 of APFE031670055.1, read as the reverse complement.
ATATAAGATAAGAATTCATAAAATTATCAACTAAAGTCTATCTCTCCTAATTAAAATTACATGATTTTTTAAAAATTGTAATGATTATTGTAAATTGATTATTAATTAATAAAATTAATGAATATTTTATATCACATAATTTGTGATTTTATTTTTTTAGATTAACAATTAAATTACAAATTAATATTATTAATCAAAACTATATTATATTAATTAGTATATTATTAAATCAAAACCATAGTATATTGATTATTACTTTATTAAATCAAAGCCATATTATACTAGTTATTATATTATTAAATTATTATTATTAATTCCTAGCTTGCACATATCTTTTTGGCAGTCAGTACACATGGTTTTTGTATGGATTGTGAGTTTTCTTGGTGGATACACTCCCTTATATGTTTTTTGCATGTGATTACATATGGTTTTCACATAGAGTATGAGTTTTCCTGGTGGCCCCACTCCCTTATACATTCAATACATTTAATTATTTCATATTATAGACTGTGAGTTTTCTCAGTAGTTCTAGTCCATATACATTCGATTCTTGTAACATACCTAAGGGTTTATCAATGGAATCATTCCCACATTCAATTCTTACAATAGACCTCAAGTTTTCTCATTGGCTTTTCTCCCCACATTCAATTCTTGTAGTAGACCTTAGGTTTCTCGGTGGCTCCGCTCCCTATATTCAATTTTGGCAGCAGACCTCAGGGTTTCTTAATGGATTTGCCCCTCACATTTGATTCTGCAGTAGACCTCTAAGCTTCTTCGTGGATCCACTCCCCACATTTGATTCTTGCAGTAGACTTCATAGTTTCTCAGTGGCTCCACTCCCTACATTTGATTCTTACAGCAAAAACAAGGGCTTCTTAGTGGATGCACTCCCCACATTCAATTCTTGTAGCAGACCTCAGGGTTTCGCGGTGGCTCCACTCCCAACATTCAATTCTTTGAGAAAACCTCAAGGTTTCTTGGTGGATACACTCCCTATGTTCGATTCTTGTAGTAAATTTGAGGGTTTCTCGAGGGATCCTCTCCCCACATTCCATTAGATGTTCCCTTGAGTGTTTCTCGGTGGTTACTCCATCCATTCTATTCTTGCAGACCTGAAGTTTTCTCAGTTTCCACTCCCTACATTCCATTTGGTGTTTTCTTGAGTGTTTCTCAGTGGCTTCTCCATACATTCGATTATTGCATACCAACCTGGCTGATTCTCGGTGCCTCCTCCCTACATTTGATTCAACATTCCCTTCCCTTTGGGGACTCATTTATGAATCCATAGTAGTTGCTAGATTCGGGCATCATGGTTAATATATGGTAAGTGCACCTTCCTTCTTGAACACCTGCAATTCTAGGGTTTTGAAAAAATTTCCTCAATAGGCACAATTGAGACCATTTATCCCCTAAAGCAAGAACTTGTTTTCTCAGTGTATTCATTAATAAGAGAGTAGTAGCATGGTTATTAGTTAATTAACCTGTTCATTCCTTCTTTATTCCTTTCTTTAGCCATGGGCTATGACTTATTCATCCATATGTGAATATATTATTTAGTCATGGGTGGAGAGAGGTGGTGAATTGAGCAATGCATTGGTGGTAACACGAGACCAATTAGTTCATATGTGGTACCCGAAAGATGATATGTGGTATCTAGAAGAATTCATAATGAAATTTAAGGTAAAGAGTTAATATACTAGTGTTGTATCCCTGCCTTGGGCTACTGTGAACTATAATTCTAAGTGGTTTAGTTCTTTATCTTTACTTCATCACATCTTAATTGTTCAAGCTCAACCAACAACTTAGCTTTCTGCAGACCGTGGCTATTTAGACCCTTGCAAATAGTGATATTGTTCTCTTCCAAAGTTTCATGATTTTTAATGAATGTCTTTGGTTCTGGACTTGAGAATAGGGCTATGTATAGTTCCCAGAACTATGATATAATTAGCAAAGAGTTTGATCTTGAGATGATGGATTTCTTGACTATTTGGTCTCTTTAAAATATGCTTAAGACACCTCTTATTACTTTTGAATAAGAATGCGATTTTATTATAGGGATAAGGTCATGGATTTATGCTCAAAACTTAGATTTTTACTAAGTTCTTATCTCCATTGGTGGCGTTGTTGTTCCAGGAATTGGTGTGCTGTGGTATATTGGCACGCCCTATTGTATATATGCCAACTTTATTATAAGACCTCATTGCATGGTATAATTGGCAAGCATCATATATATATAGATATATATGTTATATATATAGATATATATGTAATATATATGTATATATATATGTATATATATATGTATATATATATATATATATATATATATATATATATATATATATATATATATATATATATGATGATCAAGTTGTAACATAATACAACATCATTCAATTATACAGTCTATTATATTGTTATGATATTCGCATGCCATGATTTACGCATTGCAGTTTAATATTAGCATGACAATGCACATGTGTGCAACACAATAGTATGGCACCATGTTGATTTATTCATTGCAGTTTAGTATGTTGCACAATACTATGGCACCATGGAGCAAATCTATCCATGCTATCATTTATGAAACATTAAACCTTAGTGAAAATATTGGCATGCCAGAGTTGATGACGTTACAGTAATGACAGTTTAGATATGTCAATTGTTTCAATGTTTCTATAGCTAGTGTAAAGTTATAACAAATGTCTCTAGGCGTGAATAATTTTCTTCTTATGTTCCTTTTATTTTCATTGTATTGTTATTTTTCTTTGTATATAATTGCAAATAATGTTATAATCATGCAGTTTCAGTTCATTATCATTATTATTATGATGTGTTTATCATGAAGACAATTCCAATAAGTAAAATCAAAATGAAAGCAAGAACACCATAAATAGACTCCACATTAGGGAAAAACCCTTGCATAGGGGAAACCCAAAAAACTTCTCTTGTTTTAGAAATTCAAGGAATGCTTCGAAGACCTTTGATCAAGATAACTCACCAAGTGATAGGTTATCCACCCAAAAAATAATGCTTCTTTTTTAACTTCATTTGCTACTCTTCTTTGGCTCGAAGTCTAAACAAAGTTATCTTCCTTCCCAAGTATGTGAGATTTACATACAAATAATTAATTCCCAATTAAAACAAACATACTTTTCTTCCTTTCCTCGCTATCCTTCTCTTCTTTCTCACTCTGATTTTTTCTCAGACTTAGTGTGAATTTCTTATCTATGTCCAATGAGGTTGAATTCCTCTATTTTATATAGTCTTTTAGTGAGGTCCAAGGGTCTCTTGTGGGGCCGAATTGATGGGTTGATCGACCCATCACTTGGTAGCTTCTAGATCTCATTTTTACATTTCAAATATTTATTTTACATCAATTCAAGAGCCATTCATGGGAATTTACATCATGACCTTGAGTTTGACCTTGTCAGAGCCCTAGAGAACACAAATGGGTGCTAAACCTAAGAAAAAATAATCAATGGGAAGGAAACTGATTCTTGAATACATAATTTTATGTTGCAAAAGTAAAATTTTCTTTTCCTTTTATTTTGACGGGTACATTGATTACATCAAGTCATGGTACATACGCAGTTATGAAGATTGAAGACGAGTAATTATTTACTAATAATTACCAACATTTTCACTCATGTATTTGGCAGTCTACATTCACCATCATTTGAGATTAATAACAAGTCTGAGACCTCTCATGTGGCACTTAATGTGGATATTTTTGTGGGTATGGATGTCCATAACATGACATGTAGAACTATCCCAATGGAAGGTGGGTCAAACTCTATGTTTGGCACTCTTCGTCCTTTCCCTCCATTGGAGTGGGATTAAGGATGGAGGAGCATAAAGGTTCATTACCTATTTCGAAACAAATCCACAATAGTCATTGGTAATAATCATAACTATAAATATGAATTTATCTTTTATTTCTTATTGTAGTTTATGCTCAACCCCACTTGTAGTAGTATAGTCATAGGACTAGGTCAACAACATAAAATATTACAACAAAAACCACAACAACTAAAAGGGGGCCAAGATCAAGATATCCTCGTTGACTTTGTTATCACTCAAGAAAAAATATTTTAAATTCTGAACGTCAATTTTTTTTAAATTTGTCAAAAGGGACCACATGTTGATTTTTCGAGGCTAACTTCTGGAAGCGCAGCAGGTGTTGCACTTTTTCAAAATAATCAGCTTATTGTGGCAAATGCTGCTGATTCCCGTTGTGTCCTCTCAAGAAAGGGTCAGGTATATAACTTGTCACGAGATCACAAGCCATAGCTTGAGATTGAAAGGGATCGAATTCTTCGAGATGGAGGATTCATTCCTACTGAACGTATCAATGGAAGCTTAAATTTAGTGCGCTCTATTGGAGATATGGAATTCAAACAAAATCAATTTCTCCCTGCTCAAAAACAGATTGTAATTGCAAATCCAGATATAAATGTTTTGGAGCTATGTGAAGATGATGAGTTCATTGCGTTGCTGGTTGCTTTTAAAGTGCGCTACAGGGATAGAATTACCATACTACAAGGAAACCATGAAAGCAGGCAGATTACTCAAGTGTATGGATTTTATGACGAGTGCTTAAGAAAATATGGGAATGCAAATGTGTGGAAGTGTTTTACAGATCTGTTTGACTACCTTCCCCTGACAAAGATACTGTAAAGGAGTTGAAGTCTATACTTGATTTCTTGCAGTCTTCCTCCCAAGCATTGCATATTTTTCCCAAGGTAGAAGAGTTGATTCGTAAAGAGAAAGAAAAGAAGGCTCAAGCATCAATCCAGTTTTAAATACGAGCACTCCTCTTTTTCTGCTACCCGTTCCTACTCAGGCGATCAATCAAGTAGACTACAGCTTCTCTACGCCAAAAAATAGTGGGTTGTTAGAATTTATGTTTCAAGCAGCTCAAACAATGGGTGGAGTTAAGTTTCATTCCTCCTCAACTTCCTTGATTGACCTGCAGGGGGGCTCCAAAAGCAGTATCAGTAACCCATTGGGCAATGGGTTTCCTATGCAGGTCAAGATAAAGCGTGGCGATAACAATGACCCAACTATTCCCTTGGATGGTCATACTTTCTCCATGTTTAGAGAAAACATTCCTCCTTTGGGTATTAGTCCATGGGATGATTCGTCATCTGCATAGTCACCATTTGGAAAGGACATTAAGTCAAAAGAGCCAAATGAGGGGTATATTTCTAATGGTAGCTGTGGAGATGAAAACGCTTCTTCAAATGTTGGATTTAACAACAGATGTATTGCCAGATACAGATTGGAATGCTCAAATTTTTGGAATAGAGAAAGACCAATCCCTTCTTAATGATGACCTGACTACCATGTTCAATGATGATTTGGACATGGGTGTTCAATAGATTCCATATGAAACTTCACCTTCCAATCAAACATGGGGACCTGGTTCCTGCCCTTGGAGTAATATGCCTAGTGTTTGTTAAGTAGCAAATCTTCATTGATTGTTCAATTAGATCCCTTTGGAGGGCCAACTACCAATCGTGATTTGATGAGCATAGGGAATTAAGATATGGATACAACAGAGAAAATAGAGGCCTCTAAACAGAAAAAGGAGCAAGGAAATTATCTGTTCAAGGTTGGAAAGTACTAGCAAGTTGCAAAGACATATGAGAAGGTTGAAAAATATATTGAGCATGAAAGTTCCTTCAGTGCTGAGGCGAAAAGGCTATCAAAGGTTTCAAAAGTATTGCGTAATCTAAATCATGCTGCACACTGTCTTAAATTGAAAGACTTCAAGAAAGCAGTTAAACTATGTTCAAAGGTGCTAGAGTTTGAATCACAAAATATGAAGACGCTCAAGACAGTCGAATTTCGACATTTGAATTGTGTCTTGTGATTACACAGTATTTTCTTAGTACGCTACGAAACTACTATTAAAGGCACATAACACACAGTAGTTTCGTAGCACGCTACGAAATTGCTAAAGCTGCATAATTAATGTTCAGTCAACAAAATTTTGAAGACTTTTTCAATCAACGTTAATTTTTTTTTGTCATCACACATGTACATGGGAAAGGCTTACAACACACGAAGTACGTGGCACTCGAGTGGATTGTTGACTGATTCATGAAGATCAACATGGTTAATTACTTCCGAATATCTCTAAATGAACCAAAAGCATAAAAACAGGGGCAGTTTCCCACTTCTCAGTAGCAGTAAAGGGATAAAACATTGAGGACCAGTATGGAACTTCAAACATCCACCACAGCTAAATCGAAGGAGACCACTTGTCATAGAATGAGAGTTGATTGTAATTAATGTTATTACCAACATGATGATGGAGTTAGACTCCTAATTGTCTTAGGTTTCTAAAGCTTCTAGTTAGCAGTTTGTTTCATTTAATAGTTAGTTAAAGTTTGAATAGGTGTCATAGGAAGTAGAATTCAAGTTCCCCTCATGCTAGAGGAGGAATCTCAGCTATGTAAATAATTTTATAAATAGGAGAAAGAACAATGTACTAAGGGTTGGAAATTTATTGAAAAAGCTCTTATATTTGGCTTCATGAAAAGACTCTGTTTTAGTAATACAAGATTGGCTTTACTTCTCAGGACTCAGGAGGGATTCGATGTTCAGAATGTGTTGTGTTATTTTTTTCCTAATATTTGCAGTGGTATGAATGTGTAATCACGTAGAATTCACTTATAGTGCTCTAACTTCTTGTATACATTCATAGACCGTGTGCTCCCATATGTTTTTGGTATGTTCTGAATGTGTTGAATGCTGAATGCCCTGACTTCTATGTAAGGTTAATACCATTTTTATACTGAAATGATGTTGACTCCATAAGCCCAATGGATAGTTGCTAAATATGTTTCCACCATTCATAGTTTTTACATTTGTTTCACAAGAGTTAGCCATCTTGATCACAATAAAAAACCTTTAATCCTTTGAGAGAGCCCTCTCAGGTTGGGGAGGTTAAGCCTCAGCCTAAAGTAGGTTTGAAACAATTACTTGAAGTCTTCCTGGTCTGCAGCCTTCCAGGGCCTGATTTTGAGATAACATTTTGGTGTGTCTGCCTGGAGCCTGAAGTCTATTCATTCCCGAAATTAAGAGACTGAACTTCTGAAGGTAGCAGGAGCTCAGAAGAATTTTTGAGGCTGCAATCTACCTTGGCGACTCCATTGTTGAAGAATTCAAAATTCATAGATTCATGGTGATTCCACTGGAGTTATGAAGGACCCAGATGCTACCATTCTTATTTCAAGGTATGCATGCATAAATTTTTCAGGAATTCATGGTTTCCCAAATCATTTTCCCAAGGATGCATATTTTCTAAGGAATGGTTTAAAATTCAATGGAGAAGATTTGAGTTTAACTTTGAAGCATATATCAGATTTATTTGATTTTACCGAGCTTCTTAGAGTTAAACATGAGGACGTTTGCATTATGTTGTTTTTTGATTCATTTCAAGGGAAATGTAAACAGTGGATTGAAAGCTTTCCTACCAAATCTATTAAGTCATTTGAAGACTTTTGGTTGATATTTTTGGAGGAATGGATAGATAGATCAGATCTGGTGGCAAACTCTCCTTCAATTCAAGGTTTCAAACAATCGAATAATGATCATATTAATGAAGAAATAGATGAAAATTTTTCTTTGTCCTTGTCTTCTTATCTAAAATCATTTCAGTCCAAGATAGAAGATAAGATGAAATTTTTGGATGAAGTTGCTAAGGACATTGAGAAAGACATTGAAGGTTTACAAGGTCAAATTCAATCATATAGTCTTCATGGTCATGATCTTTTCAAAGGGTTTCTATGTCAGAACACAAGGAGAGGGTGTTGCTTCCTATCCCTTTCATGGTTGAGGAAGAATACATTGTTATTGAAGATCAGTAGGCCCAACCAGAAAGTTACGAAAACCATCAAGCTGATCATGTTTTCTGGGATCCTATAGCTAAATACATCGAAGAGTTTTACTCTCCAGTGTTTTAGTTTTTCTATGAAGATCAGAGGCAATTTCAGTGGCAGTGGTCATCACAATATCATAGTGGCTCTAAACTCCGATGCAGTCAAAAAACTCAAATATCAGATAAGACAAATGACTGGCTACATTGGAAATTTCACATTGATTGAGCTGAAAGAAGTTTGAATTGATAGGGTAGGTAGGTAGGAAAATGCAAATAAGCTCAAGGTTGACTGAGCATTTTTCAGTAGATGTAGATTCCTTTCTCCTACAGTGATCATCAAGCTTAAGCCCGAGGTGAAGGCCCAAGAAGCTTGAAGGGTATGTTTGTAAAGCAAATCCATGTTTGTTATAAAGAGGACAAAGCACTGGACCTGCATGTTCTTAGTGTACCACAGGGGCACACTATCCCAAGTGGAGCCACCTGTTATCACTCAAGAAAAAATATTTTAAATTCTAAACATCAATTTTTTTTAAATTTGTCAAAAGGGACCACATGTTGATTTTTCGAGGCTAACTTCTGGAAGCGCGGTAGGTGTTGCACTTTTTCAAAATAATTAGCTTATTGTGGCAAATGCTACTGATTCCCATTGTGCCCTCTCAAGAAAGGGTCAGGTATACAACTTGTCACGAGATCACAAGCCAGAGCTTGAGATCAAAAGGGATCAAATTCTTCGAGATGGAGGATTCATTCCTGCTGAACGTATCAATGGAAGCTTAAATTTAGTGCGCTCTATTGGAGATATGGAATTCAAGCAAAATAAATTTCTCCCTGCTCAAAAATAGATTGTAATTTCAAATCCAGATATAAATGTGTTGGAGCTATGTGAGGATGATGAGTTCATTTCATTGCTGGTTGCTTTTAAAGTGCGCTACAGGGATAGAATTACCATACTACAAGGAAATCATGAAAGTAGGCAGATTACTCAAGTGTATGGATTTTATGATGAGTGCTTAAGAAAATATAGGAATGCAAATGCGTGGAAGTGTTTTATAGATCTCTTTGACTACCTTCCCCTGACAAAGATACTACGAAGGAGTTGAAGTCTATACTTGATTTCTTGCAATCTTCCTCCCAAGCATTGCATATTTTGCCCAAGGTAGAAGAGTTGATTCGTAAAGAGAAATAAAAGCAGGCTCAAGCATCAATCTAGTTTTAAATACGAGCACTCCTCTTTTGTTGCCGCCCGTTCCTACTCAGGCGATCAATCAAGTAGACTACAGCTTCTCTACGCCAAAAAATAATGGGTTGTTAGAATTTATGTTTCAAGAAGCTCAAACAATGGTTGGAGTTAAGTTTCATTCCTCCTCAACTTCCTCGATTGACCTACAAGGGGGCTCCAAAAGTAGTATCAGTAACCCACTGGGCAATGGGTTTCCTATGCATATTAAGATAAAGCGTGGCGATAACAGTGACCCAACTATTCCCTTAGATGGTCATACTTTCTCCATGTTTAGCGAAAACACTCCTCCTTTGGGTATTAGTCCATGGGATGATTCGTCATCCGCACAGTCACCAATTGGAAAGGCCATGAAGTCAGAAGAGCCAAATGAGGGGTATATTTCTAATGGTAGCTGTGGAGATGAAAACGCTTCTTCAAATGTTGGATTTAACAACAGATGTATTGCCAGATACAGATTGGAATGCTCAAATTTCTGGAATAGAGAAAGACCAATCCGTTCTTAATGATGACTTGACTACCATGTTTAATGATGATTTGGACATGGGTGCTCAACAGATGCCATCTGAAACTTCACCTTCCAATAAAACATGGGGACCTGGTTCCTACCCTTAGAGTAATATGCCTAGTGTTTGTTAAGCAACAAATCTTCATTTACTGTTCAATTAGATCCCTTTGGAGGGCCAACTACCAATCGTGCTTTGATCAGCATAGGGAATTAAGATATCAATACAACAGAGAAAATAGAGGCCTCTAAATAGAAAAAGGAGCAAGGAAATTCTTTGTTCAAGGTTGGAAAGTACCAGCAAGTTGCAAAGACATATGAGAAGGCTACAAAATATATTGAGCACGACAGTTCCTTCAGTGCTGAGGAGAAAAAGCAATCAAAGGTTTTGAAAGTATTGTGTAACCTAAATCATGCTGCATGTTGTCTTAAATTGAAAGACTTCAAGAAAGCAGTTAAACTATGTTCAAAGGTGCTAGAGTTTGAATCACAAAATATGGAGAGGCTCAAGACAGTCGAATTTTGGCATTTAAATTGTGTTTTGTGATTACACAGTAGTTTCGTAGCGTGCTACGAAACTGCTGGTAAAGACGCATAATACACAGCAGTTTCGTAGCGCGCTACGGAACTGCTGAAGCTGCATAATCAACGTTCAGTCAACCAAATTTTGAAGAATTTTTCAATCAACGTTAAAAAGTTTTTGTCATCACACATGTACATGGGAAAGGCTTACAACACACGAATTACATGGCACTCGAGTGGATTGTTGACTGATTCATGAAGATCAACATGGTTAATTACTTCCGAATATCTCTAAAGAAACCAAAAGCATAAAAATAGGGGTATTTTCCCACTTCTCAGCAGCAGTAAAGGGATAAAACATTGAGGACCAGTATGGAGCTTCGAACATCCACCACAGCTAAATCGAAGGAGACCATTTGTCAGAGAATGAGAGTTGATTGTAATTAATGTTATTACCAACATGATGATGGAGTTAGACTCCTAATTTTCTTAGGTTTCTAAAGCTTCTAGTTAGCAGTTTGTTGAATTTAATAGTTAGTTAAAGTTTGAATAGGTGTCATAGGAAGTAGAATTCGAGTTCCCCTCATGCTAGAGGAGGAATCTCAACTATGTAAAGAATTCTATAAATAGGAGAAAGAGCAATGTACTCAGGTTTGGAAATTTATTGAAAAAAGCTCTGATAGTTGGCTTCATGAAAAGACTCTGTTTTAGTAATACAAGATTGGCTTTACTTCTCAGGACTCAAGAGGGATTCGATGTTCAAAATGTGTTGTGCTATTATTTTCCTAATATTTGCAGTGGTATGAATGTGTAATCACTTAGAATTCACTTATAGTGCTCTAACTTCCTGTATACATTCATAGATTGTGTGGTCCCATATGTTTTTTGTATGTTCTAAATGTGTGGAATGATGAACGCCCTGACTTCTTTGTAAGGTTAATACCAATGTTATACTGAAATGATGTTGACTCCATAAGCCCAATGGATAGTTGCTAAATATGTTTCCACCATTCATATTTTCACATTTATTTCACAAGAGTTAGCCATCTTGATCACAATAAAAAACCTTTAATCCTTTGAGAGAGCCCTCTCAGGTTGGGGAGGCTAAGCCTCAGCCTAAAGGAAACAATTACTTGAAGTCTTCCTGGTCTGCAGCCTTCCAGGGCCTGATTTTGAGATAACAGACGTCATATAAAAAAGAGAAGAAAACGGGATAAAAAATGACTACACTTGTTTATTGACAACCCATTTTTTTAGTAGCATGTTTTTTACTAAGAGGTTAAATGCCTTGCGGCATGTGCACATGTGACTTTAAACTTTCTTAATAAAATGTTGTGATTTTTCTATTGTAAAAAATTATAATGATTTTGTTTCATATTATGTAAACATATTTTTTCTAATACGAGGGTGTAGAATACCATATATTTGATAAATTTATGGTATAAGCCAATTAACTCTGTCATGAACACCAAGAGCCTATAATCATATTCCTATTTTAAAATAATCCTTTAAAAAATTTGTGTGCATGATAATTCAACCATCTACTAATTTTTATACCTATCCCACCCGAACATGCACTACTGCAATCCTAATTTAGGTGCTAGCTACTCCTACTTCAATGCCTAATCACAACAGTTTGTGATTATTATGACAATCTAAGTACATATGTGTGCAATGTCCATGGTGGGACATATGAATTTTCATCCCCAAATTTCCTCCCAATGATTATAATAATGTTGAATTGGGTAGCACTGCTCTATCATTATCATCTCAAATGACTCAACACATGAAAACTTTCCATATTTGTCATCATCACTTCGCACTATCTCATTGATTACCATTTCTACAAATTATATACATGAATTTATGGAAGGACATCCCCTCTACCTATCCTATGATTGATTGTGACAAGAAGTGAATAAAGGACAATTTATAGATCTTTGTTGGCAAGATATCCTACTTGTAAATTGTACTTTGTTCACCTATACTCATAATCAATCATAGGCTAGGTAGAGGGGATGGTCTACCAAAAATTCATGCATATAATTTTTAGAAGGGGTCATATATGAGATAAATTCAAGTGATCATGACAAACATGCTAAATTTTCATCTACTGGGTCATTTTGAGATGGTGATCACAGACTAGTGCTAGGCCATTCAAGGTTAAAATCATTGACGGGAAACATGTGGAGGGCAATTCATATATCCCATAATGGACATTACACTCGTGTTCTTAAATTGTCATCATAATCACAAATTATTGTGAATTGACAACTAATACATGTTATAATTTTGTTAGGCTAATATAGATTAGAAAATGAAACCAATATATAGATTAGTTACAATAAACATAGTAGAAATTAATATAGTGGCCATTCCAACAATGTCGACTAGTCTATATTGAGACTAATCTTGATGATTCATGGGATGTTGTATCAAACCATCTCATGCTTTATGCCAATAGTCATTGAATGTCATAATATTTCTTTCAGGTTCTATTCTTTTTTTGTAAATTTATAAGACTTGTAGCCTTCCACTATTTGCATGGATCTCTAGCTTCAAGTGGTACACTAAACCTCGGTTAATTAGTATATGCTTAATGAAGGTAGATTACTGTCCTCAATCCATATTTATAAGATCTTTCAAACATTCCATCATAGGTATGGTATCTTGCAGGTTATTCATATTCTCTATTTTATTAGTTTGTTCGATATTAGAATTCTCATGCTCATAACACATACACATATGCCAATATTTATTTGATATTAATCATTAAGATATATGCATCGAACGCATGTATCCGCTTCTATAGTATTGTTCATACTTTAGATATTATATATATATGTGCAAGACCACTTTTTCATATTCAAGTACAGGGACTGTAGTTTTTAGACTAGGTCTAATCTTCTAACAATGCATTTTCAAGCTTAATTTGGATACCCTATTCAGAAAGTGAACTTCAGTCTTTAATGACGATCAATATTTTTTCTGGATTTTTTAAATGGTGCAACAATTTAGATGTCCAGTTTAAAAACAAATTCTCATGAATTCTATTTGGATGACACCTAATCTTTTGAAGGATAAATGTGAAATTATTAATTTTGCAATGCTATAAAATTTCTCATTTTAAGCATCTAAACACATCATCCACTACACTCTTCCCTAAATATTTTATACAAAACCCTCTTATCTATTCCCCTAAACACCTAGTATTTTGCCTTTATGATTAATGAATGAATGGATGAATGTTATATGTTAATGACAAATTTTTGTATGTCTCCTTATGCACATGACATTTTTTCAAATTATGTAAACATATTTTTATGATAAAATTGATTGAGATGAAATATTTTGTGGATTTAAGAATGAATGAATGAATGAATGAATGAAAGTTATATGTTAATGAATAATTTCTATATGTCTCTTTATGTACATGACATTCTTTCGTATTATGTAAACAAATCTTTTGTGATAAAATTTATTTTGATGAAATATTTTATGGATTTATGAATGAATGAATGAATGAATGAAAGTTATATGTTAATGAATAATTGCTATATGTCTATTTACATACATGGCATTGTTTCATATCATGTAAACATATTTTTTATGATGAAATTTATTAAGATGAAATATTTAGTGGATTTATGAATGAATGAATGAATGTTTGCTATTTGTTTTTTTATGTATCTTAATGTCTTTCTTTTAACTATTTCCTATATAGTAGATAGGTTTGTTACTGGGAAATTGAGAGTGATGTGGGGGTGGGGGTGGGCGAGGGGGGAACATGAGAGCTTCCACCTTCATGTGGTTGGACCTATTTAGTAGAGGATAAATTAGGATTTGGATACTCTTGGAGAAAAACACCCTCAATTGAATAGAGCAACAACAAATTCAATGTTGATTTCAATGTTGCTTCTTCAAGTGGAGGGAAGTTTGCACAACTAAGATTAAATTACTCCAAGAATTTATTCCTGAAACCAAGAGGATATCATTCAGGTATTCATATTATGTATATTAGAATCTTTGTATTATAATGATTTTGTTTCATATCGTCCATATTACAATTTCCATGTTTCCTTTGTTGTCCTCTTCTTGGTAAATACATTGTTCAATCATTGTAGCATCTCCACAATCCACAATGTCGATAGATTGGGTATCGGGGAATTAAGAGTGATGTTGGTCGGGGGGGGGGGGGGGGGGTGTGTTGGTTGGCGCATGAGAGCTTCAACATTCATTTAGTTGGCCCTATTCATTAGAGAATAAATTAGGATTTGGATAATATTGGAGCAAGACACCCTCAATCCAACATAACAACAACAAAGTTAATGTTGAATTCATTGCTTCTTTATCAAGTGCAGGGAGGTTTTCTCCAAGATTAAACGCATCCAAAAATTTATTATCGAAACCAAGAGGATTTCATTCAAGTATTCATGCACGCAAATATTTGTAATTATTATTTATTGAAGAAATTAATTTTAATATTTGGTCAAATTTAACCTAAGTTTACCTCATTAGTCTCATGAATATGTGTAGGTCAACTAGTTTCAATTTGGATGTTGAAGTGGAATAACTATTTGAAGCAAAGAGAGCAAAATGACAAGGTTTTAGGTGAGACATCAAAATTTGTTTTATATTTGTGTCTTTAATGTCTTTTCCAAGTGGGAGTTACATAATATTTTATAAGAAATAACAAACTTTTCCATCACAAAAATTCATGTAGTATTTGTCTTTCTTTGCCAATTGTGTTTTTATTTGAGTGAAAGACCATAAATTGTCATTTCTCATGTAGGGAAGTAAGAGAAACTCTTACTCTATTAATTGGGCATAAGGCATTGGCATGATTTTTCTTCCATTTTATTAATTATTTATCACATCGAAATTATTCTCTTTCCTTTATTTTATTGGTACTTTCATTCAAATATTTGGATTTGAAATATTAACTATGGTTAGAATTTTATACGCAAAAAAAAATCATTGAACTACTACTCAACTTTAGCCCACCAAGCACTTGGCTACCAGGGGAATGATTTAATTTTGCATTGCATTTAATTTCAAGCAACTTTTTATTTCTACATTTCCAATCTTCCAAGACCATAGATGTTGAGAAAAACTAGGGAAAACAAAAATAGGGTTTATTTTATAATGTTTTCTCTTTCTAGATTAACAATTTTTGTGATATAATGTTATTTCATCATCATCATCATTATTTTGTGTTCATCATCAAGACAATGCCAATAAATAATATCACAATGCAAACAATAACACCAAAAATAGGCTCCAGGCCATGGCAAACCCCCTCCATAAGGGAAAAACCCAAAAAGTTCTCTTCTTATAGAAATTCAAGGAAGAATTCCAAGACCTTTGATCAAGACAACTTACAAAGTGATAGTATTGCCACCCAAACAAGAAATATTCTCTCTATAACTTGGTTTTCTTCTCTTCTATAGCTCGAAATCTAAAAAAATATAACATTCTTCCCGTACATGCAAGCTTTCCAAACAAAGAATTGATGCACATGCCAAAAAAATAGACCTTCTTGTTTTCCTCATTATTATTCACCTATTTATCACTCTAATTTTTCATCAAACTTATTGAAGAGAAAGAATTACTAGTGTGACTCAAATGACATCCAATACCTCTCCTTTGTTGAGAAATCTAGAGCATTATGTGAGTTAAATTCTTCAATTTGATTTCTCTTATCTTGAAATTTACTTGTGCAATTATATGTTGATTATGTTAGTGTTCCTCTCATCAAACAAATTCCATCATGAATATCAACAACATAAGAACATGTGATGTAAGTGCACATCCAGGGAAAACACCCTTATGAAGTTTGATTTGTTACAAGACAATCTACATCCTTCTTCACCATGAACCAATCGTGCAAGTTGATGTGATCCGCCAAGTTCCTATGCATTCTCCCCTCCACACAGTTGGCTATATATATGGGGTGTATGGATGGAAACGGTTCATGCCCCTTCAATTCCTATGGTTCTAGCACACAACACCAATGCAAGTTGACTCACCAAATTTTTTTGGCTGACACACATCTCCCCCATGTAATATACATAACCATTCACTCAAGTGTTGGTTGGTGTGCACCTTTAACTAAACAAACCCAATAGCCACACATGCTGACCCATGTCCTAGGGTGCTCACCCAGACTCATTGACCAATTCATGATGTGAGGCATGATTATAAATAATTTGCTCATACTCAACTCATCTAAGTTCTCTCTGCACAATAAAATTTTTGTACCAAATTCTCTATGCCTTCTCTACACACTTTGACCATTCTCCTCTCCACAATGCAAGAAGACTAAGTTTCTCAAAACTTCTTCCTTCACACTAGGGGATTTTTCTATCCACTACCTTCTTTCTCTTTCTCCACATTTCATAAATAAATGGGGAAGTATGATTCCATCCTCCACTGAGGCTTCCCACTCCAACTTCAATTCTTGTAAGTGTAGGCAAGTACTTTGTTAGCTAAATAATTATGACAATTAAGGGTGGTTTGTATGGTCTTGATCATGACATGCCATAGGGAAACCAACCAATATGCAATAGGAATTCAATGCCGACACAACAACCGATCACAATCTTTCCCTCTTAGAACTTTGGATTCATTTGTCCCTTAGTTCAGACCAGTCATCAATTTATTTTCACAAATAAATAATTTACATAACTAGGTTTATATACATGGGGTTTTATGGAAAAACAAGTTTTACACATTCTCTTATTATATAGTATCTTTCCATCATAGAAAATACTTCCTCTTTTGATTATTGTTCATAACCATAACTCCATAAGCCACAATATCCTCTAGCTTCAACTATGGGTAATAAAAAATTAAATATGATATGTGTGATGGCATTCTTATAGTCTTCAAAATAGTATTGTCTATGTGTGTGTGTGTCTATATATATATATATATATCTTCAATGAACAAACTTTTTGTGTTATATTTTTTTTAATGGTTTGTTAGTCATATTCTCCTCACATTCACATCAAGTACAGTTGAGGCATGAGATTGCATCATCCAATTTGGTCAATATGGTCCAATATTACTCAATAGTAGTTCTTGGATAGGTATTAATGTGCATTTCGAAATCATAGAAAGCATCATTTTAGACAGTGTACATTAGGTTTGCAAGTTTACCACCCATAGTTTTTTTTTTTGTTGGACATTCTACACATTGTATTACTTTACTAAGCCTTGTGGGTAGTTCGAATTATAGTATCATTATTTGGTTTGAATAAGTTTATTTTGGTCATGATAATTTAAATTTTATAGTAATTTTGAGACTAACCATGTTATCATTATCCATATTGTTCAAAGTTCTAATTTAATTCAAACCTAAGTAATATCAGTTGTTGGATCGTTATTGATGTGCGTTTGGAATTTGTAAAAATATTGTTCCAGAAGGGGCACATTTGATTTAAATAAATTGGTGATCCTTAGTCTTATTCATGTTGCATATATTCTAGATGTTATATTTCCTCACTATTCCTTGTCAGTTTTTGATCTTCCACTTTCTAGTCTCACAATTTAAATTGTGAGGGTTGGTCATGTTCATTTTACTTTTCTAGTCATTGAATCAATATGTTTGTCTTTGTCAATTATGTTAGTTTTTGTAAATTATTTTAGTTTTATCATTTAGGCTGGCATAATGTTTGTGGTAGTTCCGTTGGCATTATGACATAGGTTTGGCACTATGACATAGGTGTTGTCCTTGATGGCAACTCACTCAGATGACGGATCATAGTTCAGGATCACACAATGAAGGAAAAAGAGGTATATGCAGGTTCCCCTTGACCAAACGCGTATACATGCGGGTTCGCAGACCAAAAGGTGCGTATGTGTATACACGCACTTTCATGCAAGGAAAAGTGCATACATGTTGGAAAACTTGGTTTTGGTCCGTGGTATTTGGTCCTTGGTATTTTGACCCATGGTATTGGACCAAGGTATCTTGTTCGAAGTATTGACCTGAAGTATTTGGTCCAAGATATTGATTCTAAAGTGGTTTCGGACCATGGAATTGAGTAAGGCCTAAGACTATGAAAGGAGGAGGATATCATTAGGCAAAGGCACTCAAGCTTTGAATATCTGATGAAGAGCAAGATCTAGAATACTGGTCATTGGGTTATGGTGCATAGTTGGATCTGAATCAAGGAGGAACTTGAGTGCTTGAAGAAGGATACGTTCTATTGATGATTCAAGATCTTTAAGATTGAAGAGAAGTATCTTTGTGTGGTTTTTATCTTTTATTGGCGCATGTCATAATCTGTAAATCTGATGATCTAGGTATAACTGATGTCTGAATAGTTGTAAAGGTTAAATCATCTTTTACAGATCTGTACGGAGGCTGAGTATAGCAAAAACATGTATACACGCTGGTTCAACATTTAAAAACAGTGTATATGCAGGTCTTCCTTCAGATAATAGCATATGAATGCAGGTTCGACACACTGAAGTAGCATACGTATCATAAAATATGTTTTAGCTACTTATGTTTACTGTTTGCAGTGTTCTAGGTTCTGCATTTGGTTTTGGTTACTATTACTGTGTTCTGGTTATAACATTCAGAAAAGTGATTGTTTGATTCAGTTTTGGTTGGTGCAAAGGAGATTGATTGATGCAGATATATTTGATGTTTGATTGATGTTATTGATGGATCCAATCTGAAAATTTATGAAACGTGGTCCCTAGAAGAACAGAGAAGGTTGTAGCCTTCTGTAGGTCAGCACCTACGTACTAGTAAACACATCAGCTAGTACAAGAGCTAAGGGGGTTGTAGCTCCCTTCTAGGAAAAGCTGGAGAATGAGAGAAGGTTGTAGCCTTCTATAGGTAGAAGCTTGCATATTGGTATAAGGCTACATGTCATGCGGAAAGAGTTATATTTGCGGACAAATCTAACCTCCCTAGGAGTCTAAGACTCTCTAGTGACAAACAAACCAAACAAGAGCAATCCTTCTCTAAACACACGTTATTCTATGAGAAACCAAGTGTTTTCGATCCTACCTTAGGTCCAACGCTTGTTGTAGCAGTCCAGCCTTGCTGATCCAGATGAGCTCCTCCTTCACTTTAAGACCTGCATACACTAACAAGAAAAACGATTACATAACACCTGAATATTCCATAAAACAAAGCATATTCATCACAAAGACCAAGGAGTACATGAAATAATTCATTAACAACAAATCATTGAGAAGAATGGACTTATTTGTATTAAGGAAACAAAAAAGGAACCATTAAAACCTGAGCCTTGGTGTTGTGCAAGCTCCTCCCAGGGTCCAACAAGAGATTCCTCTACTTGACAAGCTCACCCACTCCCAATATGGCAAAAAGAAAGGATGGTAATCTCTCCTCACAAGTTAACAATGGAAGTCCTAATTCCAGCAGCATCTACGCTTTGGAATGTTCAGCTTTCAACCTCCCCTCCCTTGGCCCAATGCTTGTATTTATAGTGTTCTAGAGGAAGTTATTCA
>APFE031670052.1:0-11973 GCA_000404065.3 Pinus taeda | reverse complement strand
ACACTATTATTGTTATGTTGGATTTGATTATATTATGACCCCTTAGACTCCTATATATAGAAAGGAGGTGTTGTCATTTGTATCATCTAAGAATTGTTCATTTGTGTAATGTAAAGGAGGTTCTCCCTCGAAGAGGCTTATTTTTAAGGTGTTGATCTATCTTTTCTATCTTTTTGTGAGCTGGTTTCATAACAAAAATGATTTGTCCTGACTTATTCATTACAAAACACTTCTGTGGATACATGTTTGACACTAACTAGTGAATAAATTTTGGGAAAAGGTGATTTTTAGAGATGAAAGTTGCAAGGACACGAGACCTGACTACAACATCATAAAATGGGAAATCGTCTTGATTTGAAAGGATATACTAATAAGTTTCCAGTGATTTAAAGTACAAAGAGTTTCAAAAATGCCCCTTTAAGTGTCCATGAGTGGAATGTGAGAAGATTACCCCACTGAGACAGTTTTCTTTAACGTTCGTGGATAATTGGAGTAGCGAGTGACTGTATAAATACTTGAAGATGGTAAATAATGTTGACTTGAATGTTTGCTAGTGAATTCAGAGGCCACGACAGCAAGAGAAAGCAGAAAAAGTACAAGGAAATGAGTGAAAATGGAGCTTTATAGGATAAATGGAAGAACGATAGGGGGAAAACAAGAATTAATGCTTCCATAGAATATTAAAGGTTTTTGCAGAGTGAAATAAATGTGGAAATGACATGCATAAGTGGCAGCTGGTGGAGGGGAAAGATTATGTGGAGAGATTAGTGGTGGAGCGGCCTCTCTTGCTGATAACATCAGGCTCACTTGTTGATGACACTACGGGGGAAATCACCATTACGAGATATCTTCGGAGGAGTGCCTCTATAGCCAATCTGAGTCGTAGATCTATGGTCAACGGGCTCACTTGTAAGTCTCTACAGAAGCACACTTCTCGTTAACTCACGGGCAGTTTGTGTTGTCAGGTTTGCCCCATCACGTGGGCCTCGTCAAATAACTTCATCCTGCTACTGTATGTGCATGTTCTTTAACTCTTCAACTGTTGGTGTCAGGACCCACTCTCAAGATTTAGGACTCCACTAATTATAATTAGTGAAGCTTACTTTCAAAACATTTTTTATTAATAAATCACCCCAAACACTTTCTACTGCTAATTTTTTTCTCTTTTCTTTGATATTTGATTTTTTTTTTACAAGAATATAGACATCTGGATAGAAAAATTTAAAACGAGATACAACATCTGGCTCCACCTAGGTATAGTGCTTTTCAAAAGGAAAAACACTAAGAACCACAAATTAGTGCCTTATCCTCGGGCATGGAGTCAAACTGTAACTTAGCACATTACAATGAATAACTCACAGAAAAATATTTACAATGGCCACACCGGTATATATTGTGATGAAAATGATTGCAAGTCAATGTTGGAAGTAATGTTAGAGATATTGCCCATTCGCTAGCAATTGTATAAGCTCACCATCTAGATTTTCAAGAACAAAAGTGTTGTTTTCTCTATACTCTGCTATCTTGAAGAATCCAAACCACAAAGGGTCGAACTTGCCATGTTTACCTTTGTCTTCCCTCCTTGTATCCCATCTGAGCACTAGATCTCCAAGATGAAAAAGGATATCTTTGGCTTTTTTGTCATAAACTAATTTCATTTTCTCTTGATAATCGATCAAATTCTCCATGACTTTCTCTTTGTTTTCATTTAGCTCTATCAACTAGTTCATTCTTCTAATCAAGGGACTTTATTCTTCTTGAACATCTTGGACAAATTCTACAATAGGTTTTACTAATTGGCTGGGAAATAAGGTAATTGTTCCATAGATAAGCTCAAAAGGTGATTTCCTATTGGACCTTCTTGGAGTTACTCTACTTTCCCATAATGCAAACTTTAGTTTAGTATCCCGATTCTTTTGATTTTCTGCAATAGTCTTCTTAAGTGTCTTCACCAAAAATTTTTTAGATGACTCTGCTAATCCATTCCTCTAAGGGTGATAGGTAGTAGAGTGAGACAAAATTACATTATACTTTTGACATAAATCAATTAATCTTGCAGATTTAAAAACTTGTACATTGTCTGCTACTAACCTTTTGGGACAACCAAACCTGCTGAAGATATTCTCCTCCAAGAACTTAATCACCACTAAATCATTTGCTCTTCTTACTGGGAAAACTCCCACCCATTTTGTAAAATAGTATGTGCTTTTCATAATCCACTTATACTGCCCACTAGATGATGAATTGATTTCCCCTATGAAATACAATCACCATTGCCGAAAGGTTCCTCCACATACATTGGAATTAAAGGCAATGGTGCCAGTCTTTTATTCTCAACAAAAATTTGACATTTTTGACAACTCCTTACCAATATAAAAACATTTGAAAATAGAGAGGGACAGAAAGAACCATATTTTAAGATTTTATGAGTTGTTACCTTCCATCCATAGTGACCACCACAAAGACTAACATGATATTCATTTACTATTTCAATAGTTTCTCCTTCTATCAGACAAAGTAAAAGGACATGAACCAAACCTCTCCAATATAGTTTCCCATTTAGTAGCACATATTTGTGAGCCTTGACTCTCAAAGCTTTATACTTTGATCTATCTAAATTAGGAGGACAACAGAGACAACACAGATAATGTACAATGTCTTTATACCATTGAGAACAAAGGTATTTATACTGAACTTTGTTATCAGGATTTGTATCCTTACCTTTTTCTGTAGTGGCATTATTTTCCTCAACTTCAGCCAGCAAATTTATCCCCATAGCTTGAAAATTTGTTTTTGTTAAAATCTTTGCCAAACCTTGTCCTTTCACCAGCTTAGTTGGTTTTATATCCATGTCATATTCTTGAATCCTTTCTATCAAGTTCCCTCTCTCTTCAATATCACTTTGAGTCAATACATCCTTCACGGTAGCATTGGGAACATAAGCAGTAATTTGTGATTGAAAAATATAGACCTTGAAATCCTTCAGTGCTTTGACGAGAGCATAAGCTTGTTTTTCTAGGATATTTTATTTCCATTATGAATCCCTTAACACCTTGCTAAAGAATTCCACGGGTTATTCCTTTTTATCTTCATTTCTCTGTAAAATCACTGTTTTGATGGTAAAAGAAGAATCAAATGAAAATATTTGAAAAGGCTTTGTATAATCAGGAACTTCCAACACAAGAGCTTCTTGAAGGACCTCCTTGATCCTTGAGAAAGACTCCCTGGAAGTTGTAGTCCATCTGACTTCTACACCTTATCTCAACATATCAGTGATTTCCTTAACCATCTCTGCATAATTTGGAACAAATCTTCTAAGGAAATTTATTTTTCCTAGAAAGCTATGAATCTCCTTTTTACTCCTTGGCAAAGGTACATTTTTTATTGCTTCCACTCTCTTCGGTTCTATTTTAAATCCCTCTTTTGATATAATATGGCCTAATAATCTTCCTTCCCTTAAATCAAAATGATACTTCTTGGGGTTTAAAGATAGGCCAAAACTTCTACACTTCTGAAAAGTCTGTCGCAAATGCTCCAGATGCTCCTCATCTAACCTGGAGAAAACTATAATATCATCCAAGTAAATTACCACAAACTTTTCCTTTTCCCCTACAAAGGTTATAGCCATAGCCATTTGAAAATTGGCACCAACATTCATTAGTCCAAAGGCCATCTTGGCATACATAAAAGTGCCCCATGGAGTTGTAAAAGTTGTCTTCTTTTGATCTTCTTTATCTACTAAAATTTGGTTATAACTAGAAAAATCGGCAATCATCGATATCCTATCTGATCCTATTATGTTCTACAAGATATGATCCATTTAAGGAAGAGGATAGTTGTCTTTCAAAGACGCCCTATTCAAATTTCTGAAATCAATGCACAACCTGATTTCTCCATTTTTCTTTCTCACAGGAACGAAATTAGCTACCCAATATGAATATCCAAGAGGAACAATTATTTTTCTTGCAACAACTTCTATATTTCCTTCTCTATTGATGTGAGCTTCTTTATTTGCCTTAATTTCTATTTATAAGCTTTTACCCCTGGTTTTAGAGCAATCTCATGTTGAATAATACTAGTGTCATATGTTTTCAAATCTTCATATGACCAGGAAAATATATCAACAAACTTCTTGAAAATATTTACATACCTCTGTTTAAAATTATTTGGAACATCCTTAGCCAACCTCACCATCTTTGGTTGTTGTTGTGTTCCTAGATTACAATCTTCAAGGTCTTCTTCCAAGTCTATTTTCTTCGAATTGACTACAACATCATTTGCATTGAACAATCTTTCCAAAGGTACTAAGCCTTTTGGTATCACATTATCTCTTAGCCATAATATATTTTGATTTCCTGTAGAATCTTTAAAATACAATCCATATTTCTGTTATCCTTCAACTTAGTCTTCTTCTTGATCAATCTCCAAATTGGAAAACTCACCAATCATTTGCATAAAATATTTTATCTACTGTTCATCTTCAAACACCTTCCAATGTTTTATATTATCTGGAATAGGTGGCCTGTGTTTGATTTCAACCTCATATCTTAGCCTAGGATTCATAGGAGGCTTAAAAGTACTAGCTGCAACTGCTAAAAAATCAGCCAATCTATTTGTATCTCTAGGTATAAACTGCATATTGAAGGCAGCAAAGAAATTATCTACCAGATCCCAGACTTCATTTTTGTAAGTCTTCAATCTTGAATGCCTTGCTAGACATTTATTTTTAATTTGTTTAACTAATAATTTTGAATCTCCATAAATAGAAATGCATTGTATTCCTAAATGTCTAGAATCTTGCAAACCAAGAATCAAGGCTTCATACTCAGTTATGTTATTTGTAGAGTCAAATTCTAACTTATAAGAGAAGGGAACGAAATAACCTTTTGGGGAAACCAAAATCACTCCTACCCCACTATCATCTCTTGAATAAGCACCATTAAAATATGGCTTCCAGACTTCACTGACTACTAGCTCCTTACTTTCAATTGTTGAAGGGAGTTTCACCTTAGTGTCTTCAGCAATTTCTTCTATCTCTTGTAACATAAAACAGGAAAATTCATCATGTTCGTGATTGTAAACAGGAGAATTACTAGAACCCTCCTTTGTAATTGTTTTAAGAAACCTCGTATCCCTGTATAATCTCCTTTCCTCGCCATCAAAAACAAGGATTGTGTCATATGTAAAATCCAACTTTAAAACTCCTCCGAATTTGGCTCCCAAGGATCTGGATAAGAGAATTCCAAAATCTGTTGGAATGTCTGCAACCACTACATCCATTACAATGCTTCTCGCTGGAAGTTGAGCAAGAGAACCCACCAAGTCTTTAATCAATCCTACACACTTAGCCTTCTTAGAATCAAATGAATAAAGATCCTTCTAAAGCTTAGTGACTTGCAAGTTAAACTATTTCATGACTGAAAAAGGCATTAAATTGTGAGAGGTGCCAAAATCCAACATAGAGTTATGAAGAATAAAAGTATGCACCAATAGAGAAATGTAGAAAGGAAGAGTAGAAGAATCAACTTCTTCCACAAGGGGGCCAAACATTACGACTGGTCTGTCCTCCTACAAATTAACCGTGTCTACTGCATGGTTATCTTGTGAAAGATTTATAAAATCATAGACATGTTTTTTGTATGTTGGATTTTTAATCAACTCATTTAAAGGAATTGGAACTTTGAGATTCTCTAATTCCTTTACCAAGTTAAAAGAATCTCCTTGTTTAGTTACCTTCTCTGGTTCTTCTTCACCCACCTTTTTTTTTAACCTCATGAGAACTATCCATAGGAGGTCCAGCAAATTTATTCAATACCTCTATTTCCAGCTTCCCTTTTGAACTCTCACACTGCTGAAATATTACCTTTAGGATTGAATTGACCTGTTGTTTTCCTCGATCAAGCTGCTTTGGAGGTTGATGTGGAGTCGACATGTGTTGAGGCATTTAATATTTTTGTTCTTCTACACCATCTTGTACCTTCTACCTTTTTCTTTATCTAAGGTCATACTTCTTATGTAGTTTATCCTACATGAAATATGTGAATGCTTTGCAATAATCTTCAATTTCCTCATCATCTAGAGAGACTTGAAATTCAACACTCGAATCTTTATTTTTTATCACACCTTCTTCTTCTCCATACAAAATAGAAATTTTATTATCATTTTCTTTGAGAGATTCCTCCACTGCTTCCTATATTCCATCCTCAATGTATAGAGGTGGTCATATTTGATACTGATACTTTCTTTCCCTCTGCATAATTTGCAGTGGTTTTCTCCTAAATTGAGGGTTTGAATTTCTATTTTTCATCTCTTGAAATTGTCTTGGTTCATTCTTATTCTCCAATTCCATATTCACCAATTTATTAGACATATTTTTAATGACTTTGGTCTTTCATCTAGTCTCTACTCATGAGAATCCTTTGGTTGGCTGACAATGTTTGTTTCTTCTTCTTCTCCTTTGCCTTTATCTTATTCTGGTTCTTTCAGCTTAATTTTTCCTGCAGCAGACAAATTTGCTCCGATCCCTAGGGCATCAGTTAGTATTTAGTCCAAAGTAGGAGATATCCTCTCCCTTAGAATGGAACCAAAATCAGAGTCAAATTCTCCTGCAAATACTACTTTTTCTCCTAGAGGAGGTGGCTTAATTTCTTCAAGAAAACTATTATACAATTTATTGAATCTCTTAATGAATTCATTAACTTCCTCTTTAGGTTTCCTCTTTATAGCATTGAATTCAGTTAAGAAGTATCCATGATCTTTCTTTTCACCCCATCTCTATGTAAAAAAAAATTCTAACTCTTCCAAAGTATTGATAGAATTGGCAAGAATATTTTTAAACCACTTCCTTACCTCCCCATCCAATGACTAAACAAACAGTCTCATAACAACATCTAAAAATTCAACATTCATATTCTTAGCAAATGCACAAAATGAAGAAATATGCTTCTATGTTGTTATCTCATCCTCCCCTATAAATTTTGGCAATGATTTGAAATAATCTCATGGCATTGCATTCATTGGTTGAGCCAGATTCAAAGGTGCATATTTGTTTAGCACGAAAGTTGTGATAGCCATATTTGGATTTGGAAGAAGAACAAAGGAAATTCATGCTTGGAAAACAAATGATTGAGGTGGAATATAAGAAATAGGAATTGGTTGAATAATACTAGAAATAGATTGATGTGAAACTAAAGTATTTACTACTTTAACTTCTTGAAATTTGGGAAAAGATAATGAAACTGACTCAAAATATTTTTCTTCTAAAGTTGGTTCAGGAAAAACAGTTTGAGAGAATGAAGAATCTTCTTGAAGAAAATAAAGATTTTTAACAATTTCTCCTTACTGGACACCAAAACATTGTTGACCAGAACTAGTTCCAAGAGCAAAAAAAAATGGGGTTTAGGGTAATAGGTGATTTAGATTTCCAAACTCTCTGAGAAACTAACTTCTCTAGGTCTGAAAGAGCAGGATTTTTCTATTGTGAGGTATCAAACCTCGTGTGTGGTATTTTAGGAGCCAGGATTGTTGTCTTGGTGAGAGACTCAGCCTAATCACTTTCTTTGCCCACCAACCAAAGAAATGATTCTAAAGTAAAAACCCAGGGAGCAATAATTTCAAATATTCATTCCCTGGAAATGGCACCAAAAAAATTTGTACCTTGAGAGACAATCTCTGGCTAAAAGGAGATCAATGCCAAAGACATTTATTCAGAACTATAAAAGGATTAATTGATCATCCCATCATTTTATAAAACATTAGAAATTTAATTAAAACCCTTTAACTTTCCATATGTGAATAAATGTTTCCAAAATGGCCTTCTGATGTTGAATACAAATGAAGAAAAAGCATAAAGAAATGATGGTGGAAAGTTTTAGATAACAAGCTTCCTTACACATAATATTTTATCTTCAACTTTAGAGGAAATATGATTAGCATGCAATGAAATTTATAAAAGAGGAGCACATCATTAAGGGTTTTTAACTTTAATTCACAGAAACTCAAACTCACGGCATTGTAAAATCAAAGCTCAGCAGCTTCATTACTCTTTTCTAAGAAGGAGAATAAACACAAGATGAAACAAGAAAAAATTATCATACCCAACAAATTCTCAAATCATTGTGAAAAATTTATTCATCAACACGTGAAAAGTGAAAGTACAATCTTGTATTTCCCTCTAAGGTCCAAATTTCCAGAACCCCCCAAATGCCTTAGAAAGTATTTTTTATACAAAATTTAAAAACGACAGTTATAAAACTATCAACCTTCTAAACTATTTTAGGATCAACTATCCTCCTATTTTAATATTACATTTATAAAATAAACATTACATTGAAATGAAAGATTTGTGCTAAACATTATAAAACTTTATCGGTGAAAAATCTTTGTCACTGGGTGATTTGTGACTTAGGAATAGAAGAAGGTATTGCGCCTGTATCAACTGCTTGGGGCAACATCCATTCTCTGCACCTTCTCCAAATATCCAATTTTTCATTTGAATTGTTCATGAACTTGACATTGGCCATCCTAAATTCAGTGATTTTGTTGTACATTGGCTTATCAACAAACAATATCCTCATCATCCAAAGAAGTTGAAAGTCTTTGTGTAAATAATTAACAATAGTAGGCCCATTAAGTATTATTGTCTTATCATGTGTAGAAGCAATTTTTCTTTTGGCTTCTACAAGTAGTGACTCATAAGTTTCCCAAGGTAGCAAGTTTCTTTTCTGATCCCAGCATCATGGTAAACCTGCCCTGGTTCTTTTATCAAAAGTAGCATTAAATTTCATTACAAATTACTTTACTTCTTTGATTTTCTTCTC
This sequence comes from Pinus taeda, assembly GCA_000404065.3. Lineage (NCBI taxonomy): Eukaryota > Viridiplantae > Streptophyta > Pinopsida > Pinales > Pinaceae > Pinus > Pinus taeda. The sequence continues at coordinate 3,154 of APFE031670052.1, read as the reverse complement.
AACCATTTTTCTATATAGTTTCTTCATTGTTGCTTTATTGATTCCCATTACATACATAGTTCTGTCTTCAGTTCCAACTTATTTAACTCTTGTGCAGATTTGGAATTCAGAAAATCAATCATCTTCTTAGCAAAGTGGGCTCTTTGTTGTAATTTCAGCTTTGCAACCATGATTATACCCTCCAGATCCCTAGTAATAATGTTTTCTTATTCAACAATAAGCAAGAATTTCCAAATATTTTTCACTGTGTTTATAATATCATTCCAAAAGATTTCCCTTGCCTGAATAAGGGACATGTTCCCTTTTACCTTTTCCTTCAGTTCTTTGATTTCCTGGTTGGCAAGTTGATAATCATTTCTGTATTTCTCAACAGTCTCCTTTGACATCAATAACTCATGCTCAGTGGCTTTGAGGGCCTTCATTGCATTGTCAAAATCACTTTGATTCTTTTTCACTTAATTTTTAGCATGTTTCAACTCATTCATGATCTGAGTTAGTTTTGCACTAGGTCTTCGAAATCTTCTTGCACCAGAATTGTACAAACATGTGAGTCAATTTTATGATGTAAGGAAGAATTCAGTTCTTTTAACTTAGTCACTTATTTGTTCCTCTATAATAACTCATTAGTCAACACTTCATTCTCTTTTTCAATCTGTGTTATCTCTATAGCCATTGGATGTTCTACAGAAGGTAATTTCAATTTCTTCCTTAGTACCTGAATTTCTGCCTCCTTACGCTGCAACAATTTTTGAACTGCACTCCTATCTTCAGGGTTAACTCCAATTTTAACAACTTTCTTTTTCAACTCTTCATTTTGAGTTGTCAATGCCCTTGAATTTTCCTTTTCCAACTTCGGCTGACTAATAACTTTCTCCAACATGTCTTTAGCTTTGTTGGTAGTTGAAAAGGTTTTACTCAAATCATTTAAATTAATTCTCAAGTTTGCCTATGGAGATTAATCTTATCAGGTAAGGAGATCTTTCTGGCATCCACTGTTAAATTAACAATTTTGAAACCTGTTGAAGAGGAAACAAATGATGTAGAAGGATGAGAAAAGGAAATCTTAAGTTGATCCCTTTCTAGATCCATGGCAGATAACAATCTTGTTTGGTAATCCGAAAAATGATTGAGCCTCCAACTGGGTTTCCACATTTTCTCTAATATTCTTATTTATATCCTTAATTTGTGAAAACATTTGTTTAATCATTGGGATTAAGCTATGAGTATCTTCATCTAGATTAGGAAAGGATGGTATGCAAACTGTCTCCCCCAACTGTAATTGGAAACCAAAAACTAATGGTGTGTTGCCTTCATTAGATAGTTTTGATTTTTTGGTTACTCCATCTGTATCTTCATCCAAGTCAATGATCTCCTCTCTACCTCTCTTCAAATTCTTTTCATTTTGTAAAAGGATGTCAACCTCTAGTCCTCATGCTGAAACACATTGACCTCCATTAGCCATCATCTCAATCTTTGGTCGAGCTTCATGTAAGAAAGTGGCATAACCATTCTCCACTCTTCTGTTGAAAATGACATGAAAAGGGTCATAGGCCCATTTTCTCCCAATAACAAATCCATCCCTTCAAGAAGTTTTTGGACTTCTTTTGTTTATTACCTAGTGTTTACAATGAAAGGTCCTACAGCTCTTGGCAGTCTAAAAAGATGGCCTTTCTTAGCTGGAACAAAAAGGACATGGTCCACATTAAACTCTACATTATAAACTCCAAAGCAAACAATCTCATGTGAATAAAAGTTGGAAGTCTGTAAGGTTCAATATCAGATCCATACAACCTAATCTCATAATAATCTTCAAAACAATACCACTATCCTACTTTCACATCCCTGTCCAACTGAAGAAAAGATTGAGCTTTTGGAAATATAGAAGGTGCAGGTGAACTATTGATCATTGAATATGCTACTAAAAGGAATGAAGCAGCAAATTTCATCAAGCCTTCATTCTTTGGGTTACCTCTCACCACATCAATCTAAAAAACCATTGATTGTGTTATCCCTAAAAAGATTTCAAAAGAAAAGGGTAAGGTAAAAAAGAATTGGTCTTGGTCATTCTCATGCTCCTTTCATGCATAAGAAGTACTTGGCAAACTCAGGGTCAGCATACATCAGAGTTCTTTGAAGGCTCAAACAAGATTTGAAGGGATTGCATACTTATTATGTGGTCTTGGGGATGGGCATCTATTCAACTTCATATTGAATATGAGCACTGGAGAGTTGTCTGACCGGAAGAAGATTTTGTTGGGTACAAAAGCTATCACCTTGAGGACCTTTCGCTCTAAGAACACAACATATGTTTTTGCAGCATCAGACAGGCCAATAGTTATTTACAGTAGAAATTAGAAGTTGCTGTTTAGCAATGTGAATTTTAAGGAAGTCAATCATGTGTGCCTTTTCAATTCAGTTTCCTTTCCAGACAGCCTTGCAATTGCAAAAGAGAACCTGCTTACTATTGGGTAAATTGATGACCAATTCTCAAAGTTTGTTTTCAAAGCCAAGAAGGCCTATGAATAGGCATTTAAGAATATTACAAGAGGCAGAGTCAAAGGTAAAGGAGACAGATTGAGTACCTACAAATTCATTTGAGCAAACTAGGAGGACAACCTCAGCATAAAAGAATCGGGCTTAGTTTCGTAGCGCGCTACGAAACTACTGTAGCTGCATATTATGACTTGATGGACCAATTTTGAGAGACAAAAAGTAAATATTTGTGAAGAAATATTTCTGAAAGGGAGTATTTACAAGTTTTAAACATCCAACAAGCGAAAAACAAGTAGCAGAAGGTCGAAGACAAGAATAAAAATGAAACTCTAAAAAGGAGGAACTTTGTCTCCTAGTTTCTACCAGTCAACTTCTATAAGAGTTTCTGAGCAGTGGAATGTTGTAGATCTGATCCAAAATATAGCTCTGATACCACTTGTTGTAGATCTGATCCAAAATATAGCTTTGATACCACTTGTCGTAGCTCTGATACCACTTGTTATATATATAACCCAAGAATATTATAGATCTGATATGAAAGTATAAGATAATGCAAGTAAAACCAAGAAATAAGATAGAAATGCTTCTTTATTATCAGACCCTTAAGGTAGGGCAACACCATACATTCACTCCTTAAGGAAGGAGAATACTCCACAAGCCA
>APFE031670051.1:33272-48542 GCA_000404065.3 Pinus taeda | reverse complement strand
TCCAAAATTTGAATGTAGTGAAATTTTGGAGGTCGTTATAGTAGTGTGACAACAGGTGGTTGGAATTGGCTACCAGAGAATTAACAGTAGTAAAAGGAATTGGAACATGCAAAAATATGTTGGTAATGCACTTCAGGAGTAGGGCCATTGTGGGACACCGGTACCCAATAATGTCCATTTATTTCCATGAGCATGCTATTACTGCTATGATGGTTTTGAGGCAGGGATATGCCTTGATTTTTAGACCTTCTAATGTGAGGAAACCTCGCCAAGGGATGGATCCCCAGAGAAGGGGATGCCATTGGAACTTGGAAGGTGTGTGATTGCATAGAAGGGGGTGACTAGATTGCCGAGGGACTGTGTAGTAGAGAAGGGAAGGTCAAGGAATATTTTTTTTGGGACATTATCATTACCATATGGAATCAAAAGCACATTGGGAGAGTGTCGTGGAACAATGAGCCTGAAATTGTTCACTGAGAGGAAAAGTAGCGCAAGGATCGTAGCACTGGATATTAGATGTGGACTTTGACTTTAGTAGTGGATTCTAGAATTCCTAGGAAAGAGGTGAATCCTGGTACTACTTTGAGGGTGGAGGTGTGAGCCTTTGGATTCCCTTGTTACTGATACAGACATTGTATCCTCTTATTTGTTGATTAGAGAAAATGTGCATATGTATATATGTGTATATTATTATAAATATTGTATCGAGCTGCGTTAAAAAGCTCCATAGACAATATGTTTATTTTCGAGTTCAAGCAAATGTGCATGAGTATATGTGTTTATCATTGTAAATACCACATTGAGTTGGGTTTATAAAGCTCCATAAGTGGTATGTGTTGCATGTTTGTCATGATGATCATGGTCTCAATTGTTCGGTATGAAGTAAATGTTGCATTGAGTTGTGTTATAAAGCTCCACGGTTTGTATGTTTTGTTAGTTATAAGGGTCATTGAACAATGAGGATGGTGTTCCCCTAAGGGGGAAGGGTTTGTAACAACCCCTAGTTGATTTTCCATGTAAATAAAATAAGACCAAGGTCATAGGATACGTATTCCAAGATGAATGGTGGGAAGACATCATAGTGGGCATTATTTGTGGTTTATTTATGGCTATGGAAATTGGCAAAGGAAAAGAGGCAATAATTGACATTTAACTATGAGAAATATGGAAAATAGGAGAAAAGTAAGGTGAAGAGATATAAACTTTCATGCATGGGAAATTAGAGGAAAAATGAAGGAAAATGAAGAAAAAGGAGACATCAATGATAAAAAGGCACTTGAGAATGAGTTGAAAAATTTTGCTCATCTTTTGATCAGGACCAACAAAGGAGAAGGATCAAGCACTTAGACAAGCAAGCAAGGAAAGAAATGGTGCGCAGGATAAAGCTTAGACAACAACACTTATGGATAAAAATTAGCAGGGGATTCTTGGTAACCATGTTCATATGAGATTTAGCATGTTGATTTTTGGATGCATGGTATATGCATGTGATTCCTTGGTTATGTGTTGTCATTGGCATGGAGATTTTCCTAGACTGACATTGGTTTTAGCCTTTCCTTGCCATTTTATGGATAACCATAGTGTTGTGGGTTTCCCACTTGTTTTTCTGATTGGTGCATAGGTTCCCTATGGCCATATTTTGGAACAAATGATCTAGAAGCCATAGAGCAACTTGGATTTAGCTACTAGTTCCTGGAGCCGTAGGTTGGAACAAACTCTTTGGAGCCCTTGGTGGGTTGATTTACTAGTTCCTGGACCCGTTATTGGAACAAATGATTTGGAGCCCTGGAAGGATGTGAGTTGAGTTACTAGTTCTTGGAGCCCTGAATAACTTGGGTAGAGACCGATCTTTTTGATGTTAGTGATTTCCAAACCGTAAAGGTGGAATCATTGTGGTTGAGGGTTGAAGTGGTTTGGACTCTGGAATCCCTAGTTAGTTTTATCTTGGTTTATTCCATGAGAACCCACATTCATGCTTGGAATATGTCATGGGGGTTATTGGCTAAAAGAGAGATTTGTTTCAGTCCAATATATGGTTGGGTGATACATGGAACTCCCTGAGTTGGTTGGCATTTTCATATGTTAATATGGGATATTTTCCTATTGTGATCTATGAGCATATGTATTGATCACGATGGTGATGTTACAACTGATTTTCCATGGTTTCCATTCTGGTTATATGATATATCATATCTATGGCTCTTGAAATGTTTTGATAAGTATTTTAATGGTTGATGAATGCATGGCCTAACAATTGTTATTGCAACTAGCTAGAGAGGGTTTAGAGCCTTCTTAGTGATTCTTAAATGAATACTATCAGTTTATGATCAGATATGCATTCATGACCTGTAGTTACACATTTACCATATGTTTGACGAAATGTATGTTATGGATTAGGCATATTTGGATCAAGTTCTTTCTTGAGTTTTGATTGATTAGCATTTTCAATACCTTTGTTTGCATTATGGAAAGTTACATGCAATTTTAGGTAGTGGTTTGGAGGCTAGCCTGAAAAAGTTTCTTAGATCTCATAACGACTAGCACTGAACTGGGGATTTTAGGTCATAACCACATGGAGACTAGCTTATGAATTCAGTTGGAGGCTCATAACTGCATGTATCCTATGTTGTGCATACGGTTGGGGGTTAGCCTTGTGAAAATATAGTTCTAGCTCAGGATCTGGTCATCAAAGGTTGTGGAATGACTTTTGGGTGATCTAGTGTTCTTGAGGTATGTCTGTAGGTTGTCATTGTGTTAGCCTCACTTCCATAACTAGAACTTGGAGGTCAGGTCAGGTCATGTCATAGTGACACTCGTCTCATGTTTACCCCGACGAGCTTGTAAAAGTGGGTAAATGTGGGGTGGGTTGCTACAAAGAGGAAACCCTTGAGCACTATGACTACATAATGCATAGTCCTTAGAGGCTATGACTGTGCCTTGCACAGTTCCTGAGGGTAGGACAGGTTTCTTGTGGTCTAATATTGTGCAATATGTTGTTCAGGGAGGCAGTTTGGGAAGAGGTTGACCAGAGAAGGATAAATTATATACAATGACTAAGTGTAGGATCGAAGAGGCGAGAGATGGAACCAGAACAAGACTTGATCATGATCACAAACTCATAGACGATCAACCAATTGACGTGGAAGCATTTACCACCCACAATCAACATGTCCCTTTTGAAACGACAAAAGTACAATACTTTCCTCCAAGTGCGATACTTAAGATACACTTTGCGACACTAGTGAATCAATGATCACGACTTGGGGAATGTGACTAATTTATGTTTGTATAATGGATAGAACACAATAGTGTAGGAGAATGCATTAGAACTACCCTTCACGAATGTACAAATGACTCCCTTTGACTAGATGTGACACTTTCTTAACCATAAGACAACACTTTCGAAAGTAAGAGAAAAGTGAAAACGAAAATTGTAAAGGCTTAAGGAAATTGAAAGTGACACACCCCAGAGTGAAGATAACATGAAATAAATTCTTATTAAAGTGAATGCAAGAAAAAACGACATAAGTGAACATGAAAGAGACACTTGCAAAAACAAAGGTGTGCCAAATCGACAGTTGAGAAAACGCACTGAAATAGAAGTACAATTACAATCGAAGTGAGGAAGGTTATCAATGAAGAGTGTGCACTAACTGTCAACATGTGTTGTGCAGTACACTATGCCTATGGATTGCACATTCATTGTCACTAGTGATTGTGCAAGCCTTACCTTCAAGAGTTGTGCAATGCCTAACTAAGCTTGCATAGAAAGTTTTGTTTTTATGAATTCATAAAAAATAGAGCATGTGTGAGCAAGTGACTTTGACACTTAGAAGAAGAATTAACAATTTGCAAAACATTAGATGACTATGAAGTGACCATGGAATTACAAATCACAAGATCCTCAGCAGGCTCCAAAATTTAGGTGTAGGCAAAATTTTGGAGGGTATTTGCCGCAACGACAACATATTAAAACAAACTCTAACCTAAACTATACTTAAATGGGAAAAAGAAAATAGAAATACACTTGTTATTTTCTCAGTGCGCATCTAAAGAACTCTCACAAAGTGAGGGGAATACTCTTATGATCTAAGCCAACCAAAAATGGAGCACATAACAAAGGATTCCATGTTGTTGCACCCTCTTTACATGATGATGATGACAAAGCTTAATAGATATCCATAAACTCAATTGGACCTAGATCTTGGATTCTAAAAGTATTTTAGTCAACATTACTTTCAAAATGTTTTGTCATAAATTGAAATGATATTTTAACGTCCATGAGACTAAAAATAGTCTATGAGACCACTAACCTCCTTGTTTTTTTCCTTTTTCAATTCAATCCTTTGCTTATTCAAACTGATGATGAGTTGACCCAACCTTATAACAATCCCCTCGCTGAAAAGACAATTCCAAGGGACTGATGCTAACATATTCCCATAACTATTCCTAATGTATCTTCAAGCATCACATTCCAAAATGAAATGCTATTATGATTCCACTGCCCCAAACGTGCAAAATATACACACCCATTCTTCCCAAGATTCTTTAGGTCTTTTCCACTGTCTTGTTTCACACTAGATTTGATGTGAGTTAGTTCTTAATTAAGCAATAAGAACCTTTTCCCTCCATGAAATTCTAGCTCCAATGTACTCTTTTTGTTGGAGATCACAAGTGGGGTTGAATTCCTCAACATAATAATTCTTCTTTCTACCCAACTCTTTTCCCCATATATGTTTAGAGAACTTCTCCATAACAAAATTATTTATCTCCTTGCTATTTGTGGGACATGCATTGAGGTAGATATTCCATTTTTGCATCCATGTGTAGCTTTTTCTCATCCATGTTTTCTTTCTTTCACTCATATCCATTGAATATAACATTAGGCCAACTACCTACTCCCATTTTCTCAATTATTTTTAATTTGAACTTGCTCATGATCAAGTGTTTGGGGATTTTCTCAATTTGTTTCCATTTTGAGATGGGGGTGTTGCTAGCTCACAATTCACACCCATTAAACATCACTAGACAAAGTAGGAGTCCAAAAATCACTTTAACCGTTTTCCAATCCTATAGCTCTTCCTCTCTACATCTTTTTTGAAGAGCATAAAATGCTTTCAATCCTCCTAAAATTATTTTTTTCTGCAGTCCTCCCAATTAATCTTGTTGTTGAAATCAATCATGAGGTACTTTTACTCATTTACTTCTTCAATAATGTTTCCTTCAAAGAAGAATGTATGTTGACTCTACTTCGTTTTATTAGAGAAAATCATTATTTTGGTCTTGCTAGTATTGGCTTACATCCCCACTCTTAGACAAAAATGTTCAAGGGAATATAGGTGCATATGCAATCCATGGGTTGATTTAGTAATCAATACAAGGTCATCAACATATGTAACAACCCTGGGTTAAAAGTTCATGTAATAAAGTTATGAAAGGCAAAAATAAGAACAAGGTCATGAGACACGTATTCCCAGCTAAATGTTAGAAAAACATCCTAGTGGGCATCACTTGTTGTTTATTATGGCGAAGGAAATTGGAAAAGGCATTGGCAAAAACATTAAAAAGGAAAATATGCATTATTGGCATTTATTTATGAAAATAAAGGAAAATAAGAGAAAAGGGAGATGAAAGGTCACAAGTTTGTATGGGGAGGAAATTGAAGGAAAATAGAGGGAAAATGAAGAAATTAGAGGCATCAATAATAAAAAGGCTTATGAGGATCAGTTCATAGCTTTTTTCAACCTTCATTTTGGCATTGGAATTAGATTTAGAGAGAGAAAGAGCACCAAGAGGAGGAAGCAAAGGAAAGAAATGGAAGGCAAAGGAAGGATAAGGAAGGGCAAGGGAAGCAAGGAATAAGCAAGGAAGGATTGGATCAAACAACTTTAGCTGGAGGACTTGCAGGTAACAAGTTGCATGTGTGATTTCCTAGCTAAAGTGTGAATGAACGGTGCATGCATTTGTGTATTTGGTTCATTTTCTGTCAGTGGCATAGGATTTTCCTAGTTCGATAATGGTTTCAGCCTTGCCTTGGCATTTCCGGATATCCATGGTGTGATGGGATTCATTCTTGGTTGAGCTTTGGATTGCCGAAAGGTTTTGGATTTGGATGAGGTGGTCTCAGGAAAACCCCAAGGGTTGGGGGTGGAGATGGTTTTCTCCAAGAATCCCTCAACAGGTGGGTGGAGATAGGAAATTTCCTCAAGGGATGGTGAAGGAATTATGAGACATATAAGCTTGGTTTGGTTTTGTGATCTCGAGACCAGTTTAGGTGAGATCACATTAGTGTGAAGGTGGAGGTGGTCTAACCTATGGATTCCCTTGGTTATTTATGTCTTGGTTTATCCCATGATATTCCACATTCATGCTTATAATATGGAACGAGGGTGATTAGCTGAAAGAAAGATTTGGTTCAGCCCAATCTATGGTTGGGTGGTATGTGGAAGTCCCTAACTTGGTTGGCTTTTCCATATGTTAATAAGAGTTATTTTCCTTTTGTATTTTATGAGTAATGTACTTGTTATGATGTGGCTTTGATCCCTATTCTATCATTGTTATTATTTTGGTTATACGTTGGTTATAAGCATGGTTTCATGACGAATTCCAATTATGACCCTTATCATGTTTTGATTGGTAAATGAATGGTTATTGAATGCATGACCTAATTGATATTATTGCAACTATTAGAGGGTACTAGAACTTCTTGGTGAATCTCATATAAGTATCAAACCCCTATGTTCATATATGCATTCATGACCTGTAGATTTCATCTTTATGTGTTTGACAGAATGTTTGTCATGATTAAACCTGATTAGATCAAGTTCTTGACTAATATGTCTTTGTCTTGATGTTATATATCATTATAGAAAATCTCATTAAGTTCTGAGTAGTGGTTGGTAGTCAGGCCTTGAAAAAGTGGCTCGGATTCTGGGGTCACATGCCCAAAGGTGGGAAATTTAGATTGCAGTCGCTAGGAGGCAGGGTTATCCATGCGACTGAAGGGTTACAACTATTATGCAAGCGATTGGGAATCCAGATCCCTAAAAAGGCAAGTTAACTCAAGATTATGGCACCTATAGTGGTTTATTGGATCTGGTGGGTCTTGTAGTTCCCAAGGAAGGTAAGTAAAGTTTCGGTTTGTCAATTCCACTTCCTTAATTGTACTTAGGAGGTTGAGACATGTCATAGTATCCCTCACCTCATGTTTACCTCGGTAGGGCGATGAAAGTGGGTAAATGTGAGAGGGGTGGTTACAACATATAAAAGAAGCTTTATCACAAACTCCCCTAACCGAGCACCATCTCCACCTTACAGATTTAGCCACTCTTCCATTTTATCAACATATAAACCAAAAAGAGTAGGGGATAGAGGCTAGGCTTGCTTGAATCCGTTCTCACTTCTAAAGCTTTCTGAGATGTATGTTGAAGTTCTAATTTTAACTTTCACCTCATCATAGAGCCTATGGACAACAACTCTATAATGCCAAGTAATTTCAAGTTCTTCCATTCTACGCCACTAATTATCTCTACGGACTGTGTCAAATGCCTTTTTGAAGTCAATAAATAAGAAAAATACTTCTTTTTTGTCCCCCAAACCTTTTCAATAATGCATCTCAGTGTGATACCATGATACACTATAGAATGCTTCGGCCTAAAACCCACTTGCCCTTTTTCCCTCTTTTCTTTTACTTCTACCCACTTACTGATTCTATTTTCTACTATGTTTCCAAATAGATTTTCAAAAGAAGAAGTGATCATAATGGTTCTATAGTTGGAAGGATTATTAATGTCTCCACTTTTAAAAAGGGGTATTGCTAGGCTAGTTGTCTAATCTCTTGGGAATCCTTGCCATGTTGTTGAATATTTCCATGATGTGCGGTGCAAGGGTGCCCATTCCCAAAAAAAATCATCATAAATGCATTCGACCTTATGAAATCATGTGCAGCATGACCTTTTAAAAAAACATGAGCGAGATGTTATGAGAGAATCAAATTCTCTAGGCCTCATCTTTCATGGTACACAATGGCTCCCTCAATTGGCCTACAAACATAGATACCATATTGGATCCTATTTTTACGTTTTACTGCAACCTCCTTGTTGGCATTATGAGACAAGTGTTGTCCTTGATGGCAACTCATACAGATGACAGATCATAGTGCAACAGGTCAGTAGCAAAGATTGATGATCAGCCTACTTAGAATGTAAGAAAATAAGGGGTTCGCAGGTGCACCATTCAAAAGGTGCGGACCCGTAGGCACGCCATTCACAAAGTGCAGTCATGTTCGCAGGTCTCCCGCACAAAAGGTATGAACCTAAAATGCACGGACTTTCATGTAGAGAAAAGCGCACGCATGTGGGATATCCTATGGTGGTCCATGGTATTTAGCCCGACATGTTTGATCCTATGGTTTTGGTCCATGGTTTTGCATCTAAAGTATTGATCCAAGGTATTGGGTTCCTAGTATTGAATACCTATGGTTTTGGACCATGGTTTGAGTAAAGGCCTAGCCTATAAAAAGGAAGGGAGATCATTTGGTTGGATAACTGATGGGTTGAATATCTTAAGAAAATATAGATCGGAAATACTGTTGATCAGTTGGAGAGAAATTATTGAGTCTAAATCAAGGAGAAACATGAGGATTACAAGTTGGATCTACTAATGGGTTGATCTCCTCAGCGCATGATCAGATCTGTAGATCTGATAGTCTGGGGTATTCCTGAAGTCTGAAAATTGTCTATACCCACAGAACTGCAAGTGCAAACAAGGAACAAGTGTGGAGGTTTGCAGGCCCAGAAGCATCGCAGGTGCAGAAGTGCACAGACGAGCCATCGCCACAAGTGCGGAAGTGCGCAAACGAGCCACGACCACAGGTGCAGAAGTGCGTAGCTGACCAGAAGGTGCAGGTGTAGAGGAGCGCAAGTGAGCAGTAGGCGCGGGTGCGAAAGTGCACTGGTGAGCAGCAGGCGCAGGTGCGAAAGTGCGCAGGTTCGACACAGCAGAAGTGCAGACATCCGCAGGTTTCTATTGGCTAAGTTGCGGACTCTACTTGAAATATGTTTTAACTGTTTTATCTATTATTGTTGTGTTCAAGGTTCAGATTTGTTTGCTGTATTGGCTCAGTTTGTGCACAAGGAAGTTGGTTGATTGCAGATCTATTTAATACTTGATCGATTGAGATCTTAAGGATTGGAATGTTTGTCATTATCTGGTTTGATAGACTAGATCTGAATTATTGACGTATGTTTATGAATGGTATGATTTGGGTATGACCAATGTATGGAACAGCTGCAAGTTATAAGGAATTATTCACAGGTTGGTTTTGGTGAAAGTGTTGTTTCAGTATTGGGTGATTCAGAGATTGATGATGCTAGTATTTATTGATTGTGTGCTTCAATGATATTGATGGGTCCAGTATGAAAATTGGATGAAACGTGGCCTTCAAATTATGATGATATGTACCATGAGTATCCAGTCTGAAAATGTATGAAACATGGTACTCTGAGGAGAGAAGATAGTAGGCCGGCGCATACGTACTAGTATCTTAGCCAGTACAAGAGCTAAGGGGGTGGTAGCTCCCTTCTAGTAGCAGTTGAAGACTTTGGATCATTGTAGCAGGTAGCAGCCTGCGTACTAGTAAATGGATCGGCTAGTACAAGAACTATGGGGGTTGTAGCTCCCTTCCAGAAGAGACTGGAGAACGAGAGAGGGTTGTAGCTCTCTGCAGGTAGAAGCCTGCGTACTGGTATAAGACTGCACCAGTACAAAAATATTGTAAAAGAATTTTCTTATTAAGAAGAAGATTGAGATGACTTGCAGTAGGTGGTTTTCTCCCACATTGGGTTTCCACCTTATATCACGGTGTTCATGTGTGTGGCTTATGTGTGATGATCTGTTCTATTTTACTGCATCTATTTACTGTTAATATGGTTGATAATGTTCTAATGCACTCACTGAATATCAATTAACTGAATCATAAGTTTACTGAATATACGCGGGTATTCTTAACTGAAGAAACATATATGAATCAGAGCATGGAAATGAAAAAGTTTTATTGACTTGATAATACTGATTCACCCCCCCGCCCCTTCTCAGTATTATTTCCAACAATTGGTATCAGAGCGGGTCCTTTGGTAGAAGCTTGATCGCTTGAAGGAGATCCGTGGAACAACGGGAAAGAAGCTTAAGAAGAAAGCACCTAAGAAGAAGAAGACATCTCAAGAGAGCTATGGCAGTGGAAGAATTGATTGGGGATTATGTGGAAGAAGCACTTCAGATTCTGAATCAGATTCAGAATCATTTTAGAATGAAGATGAACTATCAGGTATGAATTTTTTATCCTCTGATGTCCCAGCTATCTATCCATTTGAAGGTGATGTAAGTGATAATGAAACAACTGAATGTAATCTTATGGGTGAGCAAGAAAGATATCAAATAGAGGAAGAATTTAAAAGCTTGACTGACAAAATCAGAGATCAACAAGATCTATTGAAAAAAAGGGAATGTGCCTACAAAGAAGTAGCTACCAAACTAAAGGCTCAACTAGAGGAAGGAAGCAAGGTAAGGAAGTTATTCAAGGTCAAATATCAAAAGTTGCAGGATGAAATAACATCTCTAAGAAATGAAGTCAATGAAAAGAGCACAACAATCAAGAAACTCAGAGATAGATCCAGTTATTATGAAGGGCTTGAAGCTACGATCCTCTCGCTAAAGAAAGAACTTGAAGAATCAAAGAAGCAAAATAAAGATCTACTCCCAGCTATTGAAAAACAGGAAAACGAAGTTATCAGCTTAAAATCTCAGCTAGAATGTGCCTTCAGAATTCGTCAAATGCAGCAGGATCTGAATGAAGAACAAGATATGGAGATTCTCAAACTAAGGCAACAAATGGAAGAAGGAAGAAAATCTGAAGAAATTTTGAAGAAGCAATGTCTGGAAAAGGAAGAACAACTTCAGGTTGAGGTAAATATCTTGAAAGGTAAATTAGAAGAAAAGGATGAGCTCTTACGTTTTCAAGATAGTACTAAAGTCTTGGATGATATTCTTAATAGTCAAAGGTCTCCTGCTATCAAAATTGGTCTTGGTTTTCATGAATCTATTGAAGTTGAATCTAGTTCACAAAGTAAGACAAGGGACTCTACTGCAAAATCTGAAATGCTCAATAAGGAGATGAAAGGTCAATCTCATCATCAACCAAGGAAGGAAATTCTTCAAAGAAAATCTTTTACTCCTCCTATGAATAATGTTGAATGTTATGTATGTCATAATGTTGGACATGTTGCAGCCAGATGTAGAAGAAGAAGGGTTCAAGACCATCATGCAGAAAGATCATCACATTCAAGGTACTTTAATGGATATTGCTTTGCTTGCAATATGTTTGGTCAATGAGCTGTTGATTGTTACAAAAGGAATATGAAACATGTAAGATGTTATGCATGTAACAATCTTGGACATATAGCAAAGGAATGCAGGAACAAAGTACGGGCACCATACCAAAAGAAGAAAACATCATCACAATTGAAGATATGGCAAAAGAAAGAAGTACAACCAGAAAGATGTGGCATAGCAGAGTATACAGACATGACAGACTCAAAGGAAGCTGAAAGGGTGGAACATCAATGTTCCAAATCTCATATGCATGTATCATAAAGGGAAGTCGCGTATATACGCGAGTTAGACACTGCACAGTCGCGTATATGTCAGTCTGAGGAAAAGCAGTGGGGACAGGCTTAGAAAAAGGGTCTGATATGATTCAGTCCATTATTTGCTCTGTTTGATAATGATTGCTATCTGATGATGATGTGTGAAAATGTCTTGACACTTGTATGTTGTTAAAAAGTGTTTTGATCCTAGCTTGATGATGATGATGTCCTGGATACTTCTTGCTGATATATGCATGATCAGATCTGACAATGAACAGATGGCACAGGTTCACAGGAGCATATTCTTTTAATAATGCATTGTTGGCATTATGATTAGTATTCCTTGATGATGATGCTTATATATTTTTGTCATGTGATACTTGGGGTTACATAGTTGATGTTCAAATCAGATTATAAGGATAAGGAGAAGTACAATGTATGTTGTTGTTGTTATATGCATAAAGATCATACAATACAGTCATGATGTAAAATTTCTAAAGATCTTGATGCTCATATGAATGAGGATTGTTGTTGTTGATGATATCAAGAAGTCTTGACAAATGATCTTGAGCTCAAGATACATAGTGGTGAATACATGGATGATTACTCAAAGATGCAGTCATGGTGATATAATGATAGGTTGATACTTACATATGTTGATTGATGCAGATATTCCCAAGTGATCATGCAGATCTTGATGTTGATGTGATGGCTGTGGTATTTCTCACATATGATATAATGTGGATGACTCTGGATAAAGTTGATGCTGACATATCTTGTCACAGGTTGATGCTATCTACACTAATGGACATATACAGGTTGCTGCTCTGGATGCTGTTGACAGATGCTTATAGAGAAAATCATACACTATGTATGATAGTTGTTGAGGACTATCATGGTCTTATTTAGATGTTTGGTCTCTATCATTCAATGTAAAGGTGATATCAAGTCTCATGATGTAATAGTGTGTCTCTACCTAGTGTAGTCATTTGATGAGATCTCTTCTAATCATATGAAGAAAATTGTACCCTCTCTATGCATAGGAAGGATGATGAAATATTTCAGTCATGTATTCCTTTTATTATCAAGGTCATGTAACAGCCTATGTTGGTTTCCCCACTATGCCTGGGATGGATGATGTAATGTTCTTATTTTATCATATATCCTCATTTGTTTGATTGATGTACCCCCACTTGGGTGGGACATGGTTATATGTATGAGTCTTTGATGATAGGAAGGTCACTTATGATGTATGGAGTCATGTTCTTTTAGAACATCTTTTTGCAGACCGTGCTTACAGTCAGGGGGAGCATGAACAACACACTTCAGCAAAGCAGAGACTTCAGTATGTACTCAGAGGGAGCATGGACAGATTTGTACACCTTGGCATATACAAAGGGGGATCTCATTCAGAGATTTCACCAGGTACTCAGGGGGAGTATGGATAGCATAATGTATATCAAGGAAAGAGCATATCTTGGTCCGCCCTTTGCCCTTGATGTCAAAGGGGGGGAGTGATTTGGTGTTGTTGCCATCAAGTCCAAAGGGGGAGATTGTTGGCATTATGATGCATGTGTTGTACTTGATGGCAACCCACTCATAGAAGAATATCTCACCTATATATAATCAGATGAATCTACAAGAAGAGATATCAGATGTGATGGAATACATGACAGCGCAAAGGAATCAAATGACAGTCCTTAGTACGACAAGTTAGCTTTGCCATCAAGTCCAAAGGGGGAGATTGTTGGCATTATGAGACAAGTGTTGTCCTTGACGGCAACTCATACAGATGACAGATCATAGTGCAACAGGCCAGTAGCAAAGATTGATGATCAGCCTACTTAGAATGGAAGAAAATAAGGGGTTCACAGGTGCACCATTCAAAAGGTGCGGACCCGCAGGCACGCCATTCACAAAGTGCGGTCATGTTCGCTGGTCTCCCGCACAAAAGCTGCAAACCTAAAATGCACAGACTTTCATGCAGAGAAAAGTGCACGCATGTGGGAAATCCTATGGTGGTCCATGGTATTTAGCCCGACATGTTTGATCCTATGGTTTTGGTCCGTGGTTTTGCATCTAAAGTATTGATCCAAGGTATCAGGTTCCTAGTATTGAATGCCTATGGTTTTGGACCATGGTTTGAGAAAAGGCCTAGCCTATAAAAAGGAAAGGAGATCATTTGGTTGGATAATTGATGGGTTGAATATCTTAAGAAAATCTAGATCCAAAATACTGTTGATCAGTTGGAGAGAAATTATTGAGTCTAAATCAAGGAGAAACATGAGGATTACAAGTCAGATCTAGTGATGGGTTGATCTCCTCAGCGCATGATCAGATCTGTAGATCTGATAGTCTGGGGTATTCCTGAAGTTTGAAAATTGTCTATACCCGCAGGACCACAAGTGCAGACAAGGAACAGGTGCAGAGGTTCACAGGCCCAAAAGCATCGCAGGTGCGGAAGTGCGCAGACGAGCCATGGCCACAGGTGCGAAAGTGCGCAGACGAGCCATAACCACAGGTGCGGAAGTGCGTAGCTGACCAAAAGGTGCAGGTGGGAAGGAGCGCAGGTGAGCAGTAGGCGCGGTTGCAAAAGTGCGCTGGTGAGCAGCAGGCGCAAGTGCGAAAGTGCACAGGTCCAACACAGCAGAAGTGCGGACATCCGCAGGTTTCTATTGGCTAAGTTGCGGACTCTACTTGAAATATGTTTTAGCTATTTTATCTATTACTGTTGTGTTCAAGGTTCAGATTTGTTTGCTGTATTGGCTCAATTTGTGCACAAGGAAGTTGGTTGATTGCAGATCTATTTAATACTTGATGGATTGAGATCTTAAGGATTGGAATGTTTGTCATTATCTAGTTTGATAGACTAGATCTGAATTATTGACGTATGTTTATGAATGGTATGATTTGGGTATGACCAATGTATGGAACAGCTGCAAGTTATAAGGAATTATTCACAGGTTGGTTTTGGTGAAAGTGTTGTTTCAGTATTGGGTGATTCAGAGATTGATGATGCTAGTATTTATTGATTGTGTGCTTCAATGATATTGATGGGTCCAGTATGAAAATTCGATGAAACGTGGCCTTCAAATTATGATGATATGTACCATGAGTATCCAGTCTGAAAATATATGAAATGTAGTACCCTGAGGAGAGAAGATAGTAGGCCGGCGCCTACGTACTAGTATCTTAGCTAGTACAAGAGTTAAGGGGGTGGTAGCTCCCTTCCAGTAGCAGTTGAAAACTTTGGATCATTGTAGCAAGTAGCAGCCTGCGTACTAGTAAATGGATCGGCTAGTACAAGAACTATGGGGGTTGTAGCTCCCTTCCAGAAGAGACTGGAGAATGAGAGAGGGTTGTAGCTCTCTGCAGGTAGAAGCCTGTGTACTGGTATAAGACTGCACCAGTACAAAAATATTGTAAAAGGATTTTCTTATTAAGAAGAAGATTGAGATGACTTGCAGCAGGTGGTTTTCTCCCACATTGGGTTTCCACCTTATATCATGGTGTTCATGTGTGTGGCTTATGTGTGATAATCTGTTCTATTTTACTGCACCTGTTTATTGTTAATATGGTTGATAATGTTCTAATGCACTCATTAAGGATCAACTAACTGAATCATAAG
>APFE031670051.1:0-32924 GCA_000404065.3 Pinus taeda | reverse complement strand
CAATTATATTTAAAAAAAAATTAGACAATTTCTCGATTTTTGTGTGCCATCCTTGCGCGAAGGCCATAAAACTATATATGAAGTGGGAAATACCATGAGTTTATGTTCAAAAAATTAGGAGGAGATAATTTTATTATGAGTAGTCTTTAAGTGTGATTTTTTCAAAAGTTTTCTAATTTTTTTAACGATGTAATTTGTCTAGAATTCGACAAAGATTCATTGAAATCACAAGTTTGACAGGTGAACTCTTCACAATCAAAGTGCCCCAAGGGTTTTTGGGGGTGTTGAATCCATATATGTAGTAAAAAAAACTAGTTTAAACAACACAAATCAAGATTTGGTCACAAATTTTTTTTTTCCCGGATTCTGGCGAGAAATCCCCTGGAAACTCAAAAAGCTGCACTTAAAGACTAGTCCATTTTTTTAATCAAAACAATGTAGAAAAGCTTGTAGATTCACAATCTCATGCAATTTACTAAAGCACAGGACAAGAAGGTACTTCTACTTTCAACCAGCAGAAGCCAATAGATAGATGAAAAAAATAAGAACAAGAGGAAGATAAATCAATGGCACATAACACAAGATGTATCTGGGGGAAGACACAGCTCAAAACCCCACTATCTGTATCACATATATCAGAAATATGAGTGAAGATATAAAGCTTGTTCTCACTAGAACAATTCTACACAAGTATGCTCGACTCTCTCAGCTCACAAGCAAGATCAAGCCAAATCCTTAGCCTATTATGTCGCTCTCCAAGCCCCCATTTCCTTGTGAAATTCCTATGGATAAATAGCCCATGTTAATGGGAATCCAGTGCTTCCAAAACTGTGCAATCCAAACTAGGTCTAGTTCCTGAATGCATGCATGATCTATACAACTCAGTAATCATACAACTGATATTACATTGTCCCTGCACTCTACTCTTAAATGGGTCTTTCTCTAAACTGACATGCATGAGTTTCTCATGAGGAAATCTTCAGTTAACTGGAGTAGCACTAGTGGATGCATTAGTGCACCAACTAAATCTTAGTCCTCTATTAGTTCGAAAAACAATTTAGAACTAATTTAACTTAACTTAACTCAGTAAACTGAGTGATCTAATTTCCAACTCAATTTAAACTCATAATGGACCCCTAAAACTTAGGGAGAACATATACATGACTACAAAAAGACTTCTAACTCGAAATTCCTAAGATAATTAAGTTAATTAAACTTAATTAACTATTTACAAGTTGCTATGAGAATAGAATTCGATTTTAATTCTTAGTTTAATTCAAGGACAAATTAAACTGGGATTTCTTGTTGTCATTTCTCAACACTCCCTCTTAACAAGAAATGGATTATCAGTTACCCCGATCGTCTTTGTGAAACTCGAATTTACATCTTGACAATGTCTTTGTCAAAATATCAGCATCTTGCTCCTCCATGGGAATGTACTCTAACAACAGAATCTGCCTCAATACATAATCTCTGAGATGATGATATCGGATATCAATATGCTTGGACCGATCATGAAAAACTAGATTTTCAGATAGTTTGATACAACTCTGATTATCGCAGTAAATCACAGTTGGATCCATATGCTAACCAAAAAAAACAACCAAGATCTTCCTCATCCAGATGGCCTCACATGTTTCCTGACGCGCAACCATGTACTCTGCCTATGCATAACTGAGTGCAATCGATCTTTGTTTCCTGTTGTACCAAGAAATTGTCGCTGACCCAATACTGAAGATCCCTCTTGATGTGCTCTTCCTCTCGGATGGATTCCTTGTCCAATCTACATTAGTGAAGGCTTGAAGCTTCACTCACTTTGTCCGTATGTACCATAATCCATACTAAGAAGTGCCCTTGAGCTATCTCAATACATGCTTTTCTTCCTTCCAATACAACTTGGTAGGCCTAACCATCGCTTCACTAAGTTGTTTAACTGCATAGCACATATTCGATCGTGTGTTCACCAAGTACATGAGTGAACCCACAAGTTGCTTGTAAACAATAGCTTCTACTACTTCCCCTAAAGTAGCATCCTCCTTCCTCCCGTTACTTGATAGAGGAGTCTCCATGGGTTTGCTTCTCTCCATGTGGAATCTCCTGAGTATCTCGTTGGCATACTTTTCCTGAGACACAAACAACTCCCCATCTCCCTGCCATACCTCCATGCCAAGAAAGTAATGCATGAGCCCCATGTCCTTCATCTCAAACTCTCTTGCAAGGTCCTCCTTGTAAGATTTGATCAGCTGATCATCACCTGTCAGTATGAGATCATCAACATAAAGTAAAATTATCAACAACTTACCTTCCACCAATATGTGGTATAGGTTCGCATCTGCTTCACTCTTCGTTAAGGAAAATTTTAAGGATGGAAAATTTTCTTGAAGTTTAAAAACATTGGCGAATCTCACTAATTCCTAATATGCAAACTATAAAATGTTTATTGATATATTTGTAAAATTATTCAAATTTATAATGATTTTATATATAGTCTCTATATAATGTTGGCGATTTTTAACGTAAAATAATTTTATATTCTAAAATTTGGGCGAATCATCTTTTAAAAAATTGGAAATTGGCGAATTTTTTTGTGGAAAAATCATGGAAAATTAGGCCACTGGGTGAACATTAGCCCCTAAAATTTTCCATCCTCTTCGTGAAGCCCAAACCTGATGAAGTAGCTATCTATCCTAGCGTACCAAGCATGGGGTGCTTGCTTCAACCCATACAACGCTCTCTTGAGCCAACACACATGCAGATCATGGTCAAAGGTTTCAAAACCTTTAGACTACTCTACGTACACCTCTTCCTCAATCATGCCATTAAGGAAGGTTTTCTTCACATCCATATGATGTATCTTCTAACCCATCTGTGTTGATGGTGCCAATATAGATCTGATTGATGAGTACCTTGCAATATTAGAAAAGGTCTCACTATAGTCAATCCCCTCTACATGTGAAAAGCCACGAGCCACAAATCTAGCCTTATGCTTCTCCACACTACCATTATCAGCTTTCTTTACCTTGTAAAGCCAATGGGAGCTCACCACTCACTTGTCCTCCGGTCTTGGGACCACATCCAAAACATTGTTACGAACTATGGGGTCATACTCCTCCACCATGGCATCAACCCAAACCGGTTGTTGCACTGCTCCCTTGAAGGAAGATGGCTCTGTCACAACACATTCGCCCATAAGAGCCGTGTATCCAGTGTACCTCTCAGGTGACCTCCTCTGCCCGCGCTGAGAAGTGGGTGCTCCCACATTCTCCCATCCGTAATCCAACATTATGTCAGCATCTCTGGTGCACTTTCTTCCCTCTCTAGAAGACTCTCTCTGAGTGGATGTCTCCACTCTCGGATCCTCTACATGTGGATGCTCCACATCAATCTGAGGCTCCTCAACCTTAGGAACTAAAATATCTTCATCGGCGTGTAGCTCAATCTCCCTCTCAAGGGAAACTCACATGGCATTCTCCTCATCGAATCTGACATCCCTGCGAGCCACTATCATCCTGTTGGTTGGCAAGTACACCCAATAATTGTGAGGTGTATCAGTGTACCCCACAAGTATCCCCAACTCTATTGTTGGCTCAAGCTTCTTCCGTGCATCTTTGGTCACATGGAAATATACCGATGACCCAAAAATCTTGAAGTGACCAACATCCGGCCTCTTACCGGAATAAGCCTCCTCTGATGCCTTCAACTCAAGTATCAGATGTGGGCTAGGATTTTGAACATAAACTGATGTGTTGCATGCCTCAGCCCACAAGTGTAGTGGTAGGCCTTGATCATGCAACATTGCCCTCATTTCCCCTACTATGCTTACATTCTTCCTCTCAGCAATCCCATTTTGTTGAAGGTTATGGGGTGCCGTCAACTCTCATTTAATCCTTCCGCTGCACAAAAGTTCTTAAACTTGTTTGAGACATACTCATGACTGTTATCACTACATAGATTTTTAATCTTCTTGCCCGACTCTTTCTCCACCAATGCTTTAAACTCACAAAACTTTGTGAAAGTTTGATCCTTTTTCTGCATGAAAAATATTCAGCATTTACGAGAATAGTCATCGACAAATATAAAATAATACCCGTGTTTGGTCATGGATGTTGTTGAGAATGGTCCACGCATATCTGAATGGACTCTATCTAGAATAGCCTCTGCTCGACTATCTCTATCGTGAAAGGAAGACTTGGTGCATTTTCCCAAAGTACACCCCTTGTATGTATCAACTTGCTCAAGCGTACCTTTGGGAAGACCTATAGACATCTATTGCAATATCTTCAAAGCTCCATGATGCAAGTGGCCCAATTGCCTCTGCCACAACTCGCCAACGTCTCGGCTCTACACCCTTTTTTCTTTTGTGCTAAAAGAAGCACACTACTCTACCTCCAACTTATAGACATTCTTCACCTGAATCCCTATCGTCTTTACCTGACCCATGGCTATGTGTCGAAGGAACGTCTTTCCTTTTGAGAAGATCACATGATAGTCTCTATCCTCAAGCATGGAAACAGATACCAAGTTCTTCTTCAACCCGAGCACATACATAACATTCTTCAAGGTGAGTGGAGCCCCATGCTCCCTCTAAAAGTTATCGTGCCCAATCCGGTACACCATACTTCTCGTCGTCACCCATCTCGATATGCATCTGGAGATCTTTCTCCTCCAGATCACTGAATAACTCTTTTTTTCCAGTCATGTGGAATGAAGCTCCACTGTCTAAGTACCATACACTTCCCATAATTGATGACGCCATGCATGCAATGAGGGAAAAGTCCAATTTCAATTGAGAGGCCAAAGCCTCACTCGCTGCTCCTCTTAAGGACTTCTTGAGTGGACAATTTGTAGCAAAATGACCCAACTCACGACAATGAACACACTTAACTTTTGTCATGTCTTTCTTCTTACCTCCATGATAAGAATCCGATTTGGAATGGGAAGCTTTCCCTTTCCCCTTCTTCACCTTAATCTCTAAGGCACAGTTCTCTTCATCACCAGACTTTGATGAAGGACCATCCCTGGTGTTCCAACTGATCTCCTACTGCATCAAATTCGACCATAGTCGTTCCCAATCTGGCAGCATCTCCTGGCCATTGACATAGTCTTGATAATTATGCCAACTCTTTGGGTGTCCTAGAAGAGCAAGACTCACCATATCATCCTCGGCAACAGTCATTCCAACACTTCCCAGATCATCACGAAATTGAGTGAACTTGGTCAAGTATTTTGGAATAGTCTCGCTTTTCTCCATTTTGATTTTTCGAAGTTTGTCCTTCAGTGCCAACTTACTTTGGTCATTGTTGTTATGATACAATTATGTCAATGCTTTCCACATAGCTCACATAGTTTCCTTGCCATGGAGACTCGAGACAATGTGGTCTCAAACTCCCTCAAGGATTATCCGCCTTGCCTTCACCACACACTTCTTCCATTTGGCCAAATTTTGTGCATCCGATGCTACTAGCTTAGGAATTTCTTGATGAATGAATTCCTTCAAGCCATTATCCTCTAGCATAGCCTCCATTTTGTCCTTCCAGGCTATAAAATTCGAGCTACCTTCCAAGGCATACTTAAGCCGCAAACCATAGAACGCTATCTATCGATCCAGAAGTATGTATTGCAAATTCGAATTTCACCTGTAACCCAAAACTCAAAACTTCAAAATCTTCTCTAGTATACTGTTCTCAGCGCTAATACCATGTAGAAAATCCTGAGGAGGTTCTGGAAAGCCAAAGCCAAAAAGATGAAATGATGGACCTCATTCTCCAGTTAAATGCTCAATTAAAAGAAATGGAGAATGAATTGGACAAATTAATACAATTGAAATAGACCAGCATTGAGACAGCTACTGCTACTGCTATTCCTACAGTTACTATAGCAATTCATTCAACTTTGGCAGCTTCATTGGCCCCAATAGCTCCACTAGCTACAACACTTCCAACTACATCAGCAACAGGTTCAACAACAACAGCAACTCATCCTAATGATGAAGCCTCTAAACTAGTCAAAGCCATGGAGGATATGCCCATCCAGACCACTGAAATAAATATACTTAAGGAACAAATGAAAATTCTAGAGGATGAGAAGAAACTAGCTCAAATTATGCATAAGAATGAAGTTCAGAAGACAAACAGGTTGAATGAAAAGATAGGGAAGCTAGAGAAATAATTAACACTAAAAGAGCCACTAGCCCAAGCAAAACAACTTTTATGGGCCAATATTATCATTGACTCAATCAATGATATTTGGCCATCTATACAGGTAATATTTGAACAAAATGATTTGGTCAAAGAGGCTGGTGAGGCAATTCAAAGGGTTAGAGCCGAACATGGAAATATGCCAGAAGAAGCCTAAAGCATAATCCAGTTCCTTAACTCAAAGAATAAATATGAATTGCAGGAACTTGGAATAGCTAATAGAACTAGGACCATACTAGAGGTTAAAAAGGTAATCAACAAGAGGAACCTAATGACACAACTTGAGGATAAATGCCATACGATGGAGCAAGCAATAGCCATGTTCATGGTCAAATTTGATAATTTGAGGCAGAAAGGTCTACCTAATCCACTGGTGATTAATGATAGGTTGATGCCACATGAAGACTATGATAAGAGAATTAGATAAGTGGCAAAGGAACAAGCTAGTAGTTCCTCTATGAAAGGGATGCCTACAGGAAAAGTCCTTTACCAAGCTTTTGAGAACCTCTTTTACCTCTAGCATGAGGTAAAACATCTTTTTGTAAACAAGCCCACCTTTTCAAAATACACAGAAGTTGATGAAGTCTATAGAAGAATGGTAAATATTAAATTACGAGATACAAAGACTTGGGAAAAGTTGAATGATTTACTGTAGAAATGCAAGGTAAACAGTGAATACAGAGCAGTAAAACAAAAACAGTAGATCAGCTAAGTAAAAGAGTATCAGATGAAAGAGTATCAGTCAAAAGGAAATGTAAAAGGACAGCCAGTGTAGAGTAACAAAAAAAGAGAGAAAGCAACAAAAGATCAAAGCATAAAACAACAAAATCAGTGAAAGAAGGGACAACTAGCCTTTTAGTTTCCTAGGTGTCTCTATCTTCTTGCATGAAGATATTTATTTTCCTTGAATAATTCCTAAAACGGTTTAGGATATTCTGTAACTATTTTCTGTATAAATACTTCATAATTCGAAGTATAGAGTGTGGATTGCTAAACATTTCTATAGTTACATTGATCTAAAAACCTGAGGGTTTATTGTAAAAATTTCAAGTCAGCAGACTAGAATGAGTAATAAAGGCATTGCATTACGGGATTCATGTGTTGGGCCACTTCTGTGAAGTATCTTTCATTTGTTGAGTTTTTATCTTCTTAAGTGTTGCACATACATACATGTTTTCAAATTTGAATGAAATAACTGGAATTTTACTTCAGAATTTGTTTAAGTACACTCTGTTTTGAACAGTTATTCATTTTTATGTTTTCTTCTAATATCCAGAGTAGGGAATTCTTCATTGCTCCCTAGTTTCAATTGACCTCTTTCATTTCTCTCATTATCCGGTTTAAGGAATCCTTAACTGCTTCTTGACCCCGATTGGAAAACCACTTCACCACCCAGACTAAAAGATCTGAATTTACTCAGCTACCTTGCCCTGTGAACACTATCTTTAGAACTTGATTTAGTCTTGTTTTCTTGACATTTGGACTCCATGGCCCAATGGTAAAAATATATTTGTCTATCCATCTGAATCAGTTATTCCACCACCCAGCCAAATCAATACCCAATCAAGCTTAAATAACTAGCCTAAAATTAATTAACTCAACAAAGTTAAATCATAAAGAGAGAGCCCTCTCTGAGCATTAGGAAGGCTAGATCCTGATCTCAAAAGTAGGTTTGTGGTTACCTCTATTATTTCTTTCATGACAACCCTAGGGAAATTTTAGAATGATAACATAGTGGCAACCATACTGGGGATCAAGTCCTCAGTTTAGAAAACCTTAAAGGAAATCCTAAATCTCATCTTTTCACCTTAAGGCCATTTTAGGGTTGTTGAAAGGTTTCATTAAAAAATTAAAAAGTTTTAAAATTTTGGCTTCCAAAAGAACATACTATACCAAGGCACATCCAAATCCAAACCCTGTTATAATTGTCGATAATCTAGACAAAATCCTAAGGAAAAACAATAGTAGAAAGTCAAGAAAGCATTACTCAACCAACCAAAGCAAATTCACTTCCTAAAGAGTTATCAAACTTAGACGATCTTCAATTTGATTTACCATTTGAGCATTCATTGTTTCGTACCAAATCTAAAACTTCAATCCATGATATTGTAATAGACCCTGCTTTTCTTCAATTTATTGAATCAAAGAAGACTACTATACATCATGATTTAGATCAACATGTTCTAGACACCTTTGACAAAGTTGATGCTTTAATCTCAAATTTGATAAGACACATAGATGAAGCTTATTTTCAATAGTCAGTTGAATTAGTTGTCTTAATTACTGCCACTCCTAAGTCTTCTACCATTCATTCAGAATCTATAAATTCATCTTTATTTAGTACCACCTCATATATTATTTCTAGTACAATTCATTCCACATAATCATTCGTCCCCAAGCTTCCTCTTCAACCCAAAGTTCTATTTCCATCTCCAAATACTCCAAGTTCATTTTATAGCCCTTCAGGCTCATTTGTAAGCCCTTCAGGCTCATTTGTAAGCCCTTCAGGCTCATTTGTAAGCCCTTCAAGTTCATCTTCAAGCACCACCTCTTTACCTCCTAGCCAAGCTAGAATCTTAGCCATGGCTGCTAGGTATGCTCCTTTGACCTTACCAGCTCAAGTACATGCCATGCCCCAAGACTATCAGAGTAAAATCTTTCAGTTTGATGGTACTGCTCAATATATTGCACAACACCATGTAAATAAAATGAATGATTATTTTGAATTACATGAAATTGATGAAGAAGATGTACAAATGAGATTATTTGCACAAACACTAGCAGGAGATGTCAAGAAATGGTTTAAAGGTTTTACCTGTTGGTCATATTGCCGATTTACCTGCTTTCCATAGATTGTTTATCAATAGATGGGAAAGAAAGAAAAATCCTTTACAAATATTATATGAATATGAAAACATTAGAGGAGCTCCTAATGAATCTGTTCAGGACTATTGTACTAGGTTTAACAGTATTTATAATGCAATCCCTGCAAATATCAAACCTCCACCAGACTTCGCACTAATCAAATTCCCTTATGGTTTTGACATTGATATGTCTTACCAATTGAGAGAAAGAAACCCTCCGACTCTAGAACAAATGCAGAGTGATGCAGTTAGTGTAGAAGCTAACTTGTTAGCTAAAAGAGCTAGAATGAGGAATGAGAGGAGAGTTACCATTAAGGAGGAACCATCCACTTTAGATGTTAAGATAGATACTTCGGCTAAAAGTTTAGAAAAGTTAGTGGATAGATTAGAAATTACGGAAAGAAAACCACAACGGGATAATCAACAACAAGGTCCTCAAATAAGAAATCCTAACTTTAGGAAGAATCACAATACTGGTAACCCTAGAGAAGGGCTACCTGATTAACAGATTAGACCACCTTTCCAAGAAAACTATGTTGAAAGTTCTCACCAAAATGAAGAAGATGAAGACACTCAGATTAACTTAATGGGAATAAATGATGGTAATACTATTTTTCTTACCCAAGAAGAATAGGAATTATGCATGCTACAACAATTACAGTTACAATCTGGAGAGTCTTTTGATTATACACAAGGTTATGAATTTGCCATTAATGAAGTTCATAAGCAATATAACCTTACGAGTAGGAAAAACATATAAGCCCCTATTAATAAAATTGTCCAAACTCAGACCAAGAAAACAGTGGGAGCTCCTGCAACCAAAGTGCTACAAATTCTCTCTAGGTAAACCCAAAAAACTTTCACTCCAAAGATTGTAGCCAGACCAAAAATTGTAGACATTACAGATACTACTATTAAAACTTCAGTTGATATTCAAAAATCAGCTGCTGTGAAAACTTCAAAGGATGACCAAAAGTCAACTGATTCTCAAGCTTCAAAAGCTATTCAGATTTCAACTGCTTCCCAAACTATTCCAAATCAAAGAATTGAAAATAGTAAAACAGTAGACACCCAAACACAAACTGAATTACCAACTGAAGATAAAAGAGAAAAAACTACACAGACTCTAATTTCCAAGGAGGAAGTCATTCAGTTGGGCAAAACACAGATTCCATTTAATATCCAAAATGAAATTGCAAAGTTAAAAATATCAGTTCCTTTAACAGAATTAATATGAAATGATTCCTACAAAGCTCAAATCACTGAAACATTGAATATAGATGAAGGAGAAGACTCTGTTAATCTAAATGATGACCAACCATAATTAATATTTGGTCCTGAGGTAAATGGAAAACATGAACAAAGTGGTGTTCCTCCATTCTACATTAGCTTGACTATTCATGATCAAATCTTGCACAAAGCTATGTTAGATTCAGGAGCATCCCACAATCTAATGCCAAAAGCAATCATGGAAACATTGGATTTAGATATAACGAGACCATAGAAAGTTCTTTTCTCTTTTGATTCTAGTAAAGTCAAATGCCTGGGCCTAATAAAAGACTTGTGTGTCACTCTAGTTCAATACCCAGGGAAGAGTATTGTCATGGATATTGTAGTTGCTAATATCCCTCCAAAGTATGGAATGCTATTGTCTCGCTCATGGGGAGAAAAATTGCAGGGATCTCTACTATTAGACATGTCTTATGCCACAATTTCAGTATTTGGTTAGCCCAAAAATCTTTATAGAGAAACTTTGATGAAATACATGGTCAGTAGTACAAATAAACCACAAAACTATCCTATTTATTATGTACATTCTAATATGGATTCTTTCATTTTATGCAATTCAGACACTGAATAAGACAATAACACAGTTGTAAAACAAGAGCACAAAGAACCTGATAGTGAAAATATATATCATGAATCTAGGTGGCACTTAGACTTTGATGGTTCAGTAAACATATTAGGAGAAAGTGCAAGAGTTTGGATTCATAACATGGAGAATAATCATTCTGAAGCTCATGCCTTTAGATTAAACTTTAAATGCACAAACAACATGGCAGAGTATGAAACTTTAATCTTAGGATTGCAAATTGTAAGAAATCTTGGAGCCAAGAGAGTTTCTGTCATGGGAGACTCTGAATTGATCATAAAACAAATTAGAGGAGAGTATTGTGTGAATAATCCTAGACTTAGCCAATACAGAGAAACTGTTCTAGATCTTATTAAAGAACTCTTGAAATTGATTTTGCTGCTATTTCTAGGAAACAAAACATGCAAGCTCATAGTTTGGCTACTTTTCCAGCACTTGCAGATTACCTTTTCAGCCCAATCACCACTACACTGCAGAGGTGAGACGCAGGCCTGTTATACCTGATAATCTAAAATATTGGCAAATTTTTTCACAAGATTCTCAAATCTATGATTTCATGAATGTTGAAGGAGAATTCCAAAACTGTAACATAGATACTTATTGTATAGTAGATGACACCATGGATAGTGAAATATATTTAAATGCTTTAGATGTAAATAAACCCACTAAATTCACTAAAGTAGAAATAAATAACTTAGAAAAAGTAGAAATAGAAGAACTAGTTAATGATGATTATGAGATTTTAAACCTTAAAAATAACTTTTTTCCTAAGGGATTAGTCCCATTAGAAGATATGTTTGATTCAAATGATGTAGCTAGAAAACAAAAAATGGAGCCTCTAAGATCAGACATAGAAGAATGCAATCTGGGAACAGAAGAAAAACCTAAGCTTGCTAAGTTATCAAAAGCATTACCTCCAACTAAAAAGCTGAAATACATAAGTCTGTTTAAAAAATTTCAAGATGTCTTTGCCTGGAGTTATGAAGACCTCAAGTCTTATGACGCCAACATTATTCAATATAAAATACCCATCAAAGAAGATCATAAACCCTTTAAAAAAAAAGTTAGGAGAATTAATCCAGTTCTTATGCCATGATTTGAAAAAGAAGTAAAAAGGATGTATGAGGCACAAATCATAGCACCAATTAGATATTCAGATTGGGTCTCTAATTTAGTCACTACTAGAAAGAAAACAGGAGAAATCAGACTCTGCGTTGATTTCAGAAACTTGAACAAAGTATCACTAAAGGATAACTACCCCCTCCCTAAAATGGACTATATTCTCCAGAGGGTTGTAGGGTCATCCAGAATTTCATTACTTGATGGATTATCTAGATACAACCAAATCCTTGTTCAGCTAGAGGACCAAGCAAAAACTTCATTTACCACTCCCTGGGGTACTTTCATGTATTTGAAAATGCATTTTGGATTGATGAATGCTGGAGCAACATTCCAAATAGCAACGAACATAGATTTTGCAAAAGAAATCCATAACTTTCTAGTTGTTTACCAAGATGATATCACAACCTTTTCCAAATCAGATAATGAACATCTAGATCACCTAAGAAGAGTATTCATAAAATGCATAAAATTTGGCATACCCTTAAATCCCAAAAAGACACTCTTTGGGCTAGAAGAAGGTAAACTCTTGGGACACATAATTTCAAAAGAAGGAATTAGAATTGATCCAACTAGAATAGAGGCAATCCTAAACATCACTCACCCTAGGAACATTAAACAATTACAATCATTCTTAGGTAAAATAATTTTTCTTAGAAGATTCATTTCTAACTTAGCAGAATTAATCAAAAAATTGAATAACATGTTAAATAAAGACTCAACACTTAAGTGGACAATAGAGGCTAAGTAGTCTTTTGAGGCAATCAAAGAAGCCCTTACTAAAACACCTATCCTCATAAGTCC
Organism: Pinus taeda; assembly: GCA_000404065.3. Lineage (NCBI taxonomy): Eukaryota > Viridiplantae > Streptophyta > Pinopsida > Pinales > Pinaceae > Pinus > Pinus taeda. The sequence continues at coordinate 20,067 of APFE031670051.1, read as the reverse complement.
TGATTTCAAAAAAGGTTTTATAATTTTTTCTTTTGCTTCAGAGCATACTATTTCAGCAGTCTTATTGCAAAAGAATGATCAAGGTTATGAGCAGCCTATTGCATTTTTCAGCAAGTCTTTGAGAGATGCTACACTAAAGTATAATATAATGGAAAAACAAGCACTTTCTTTAGTGAAGGCTATTAAATATTTCAGAGTGTACATTTTATACTCACACATCATTGCATATGTTCCAAATTCAGTAGTAAAGGACATTCTAACACAGAATGGGCCTGAAGGAAGGAGAGGCAAATGAATTGCCACTATTTTGGAATATGATATTGAAATAAATCCCACAAAACTAATCAAAGGCCAAGGTTTAGCTAAAATCATGGCTAAATCAAACTGTCAGGCCTTAGAGATAAATTTCATTGGTGCTCTAGATGATCAAGAAGAGATAGCGACTCCATAGATCAGTGAAGCTTTTTTAGATTCACCTTGGTATACATATATCATATTTGTTTTACTAAATTTACAAGCTCCTCCTGGTTTATCTAGAACTAAAGGTAAATTCTTGAAAATGAAATCAATGAAATATTGTATCATAGACAATGCTTTATTTTGGAAAGATAACGATGGAATTTTGTTAAATTGTTTATTAAAAGATGAAGCTGACAAATTTATGCAAGAATTTCATGCAGGAGATTGTGGAGGACACCTATACTAGAAAACAAATGCTAATAAGATTTTAAGGGTGTGTTTTTACTGGACCACCCTTTTTGTAGATGTTAGAAAATATGTGACCTCCTGTCACAAGTGCCAAATATTTGTAGGCAAGAGGAAACTCTTACCATTACCGCTCAAACCTATCTGCACAAAAATCCCATTTTAGCAGTGGAGTTTATACTTCATTGGTGAAATTCACCCATCCTCCTTAGCCCAACATAAATGGATTTTGACAACCACTGATTACTTTACTAAATGGATAGAAACCATCCCTTCAAGACAAGCCACAGATTCTGTCATCATCTCATTCCTTGAAAATAATACCCTTTCAAGATTTGGATGCCCAAAAAAGCTCATTACTGATAATTCAACTGCTTTCAAATCTAAGAAAATGATAGACTTTTGTAACAGATATCACATTACCCTTGGTCATTCCACTGCCTATTACCCTCAAGGTAATGGACTTGTAGAATCCTCAAACAAAATCCTTGTTAATATCATCAAGAAATTGTTAGAAGACAATAAGAAGACCCGGAACAAAAATTTGATTAATGCCTTATGGGCAGACAGACTAACTTCAAAAAAGTCCATTGGTACGTCTCCTTATCAACTAGTATATGGAATGGATGTTGTTTTTCCATCCTCTTTAGGAGTACCAGTGATGAAAATGATTCAAGAGCTGCAGGTATAATCAAATGATATCCAAAGGAGGATAAATCAGACAATACATTTGTAGCAAACCAAGGAAAAAGTCTATGTCAAATCCCAAGTGATCCAAGATAAAATCAAAAAGATTTTTGACAAGAAAACCAAAGTTGATGATTTTAACATAGGTGACAAAGTACTCAAATGGGATTCCAGGAGAGAAGAAAAGGGTAAACATGGGAAATTTGATTTCCTATGGCAAGGCCCTTATATCATTTATGGGTACAAAGGTAACAATGCATTTTTCTTGAAGCAGTTAGATGGAACAGATCTACCAGGTGGACCAATCAATGGTAGAATGCTAAAGCATTACTTATCCCTAGATTAACATTAGTTCATGTATTTACTTTGCTCATTGTACAAAACATTGCAGAGTTTATATTGGATTAGATGATGATCTTTTGAGGTTGAAGCCCGAAGAGAAGGCCCTAAACTTTGAAAGGTGTACCATCATATGTATGAATAAAACAGATCACATAGAAGCAGTTACAAGGAAACCACAGTGAAAATTTCAAAGGCTACTGATCTTAAATTTCTTGTCATTTCACCAGGAAATGCCATCCCCATGTGGAGCCATTGTTAGGGTCCTATAATAATAGGATTCATAATTTTGAATTGGCCAGGATTTTGTCTTGTAATATTGTACATACTTTGCTTTTTGCAAAATGTTTTCCCATATTAAAAATAAAAAATGTAAAGAGGGTAAGCCCTAAAAGAAAAATCAAAGGACTAAAAGAAAAGGATAAAAAAAAACAAAATAAGATATGAACCCCACCAAAAAGAGATAAAAAAATAGATTCTGAAAGTGATGCAAATTCAAATGCCACTACTTTTTACTTTGTCTTAGCAAAATAAGATTGTGTGCAGCTTGTCAAAAATGCCACAATCCATAATGGTCAAATAGTTTAATCTTGACTCATTCATGCTTTAAATTTCATGTTGATAGATAGAGAAATAAAGATCTAGCCAAATTGTTTAATCTTGGTAGATCAATAGTTAGGTAGAGAATAATAAGGAGCTCATCAGTTTAATCTGAGCCCTTGGAAGTTATAAGGTTAGAATTAGATAGTTTGTTTATCAAAGAAAAATAAATCAAGGGTCAACAAGCTCAAATGCACCCAATAAATGAAGAGAAAATGCTTGGGTAGATAAAGGGTAGGTAGAAGAGGTTTTGAAATGCATAAGGTTGCTAGCTCAAATGCACCTTCATCATGCTTAAATCCTATGTTTCATGTGTAGGAGGAACTATCAAAGGAAAGAGGACATTCACAAAATTTGTGTATTACTTTGGATATTTACCCTAAAAAGTTCTATATGATTTTGGGGCCTAAATACTAAAGTTCATTCACTAATATCCTCTCATTTCACTAATTTCCCCTCATGTCTAAATTTCCCTCCATTACCCCTTCATTACTTTTCATTCACTAATTTCCCCTTCTTGATTCCAAAGAACCCTTCCCTTTCACTTCCTCTTATTTTAACATATTCCCATTATAAAAACCCTTTCCCATCATTTTAACCCCTTTTTCCCCTTAATTTCACACTTTTCCCTAGACATTACCCTTTAAAAATCATTTTCCCCTTATTAATTCCCCTTTTTCCTGTAAAAACCCACTAAATCCCCTTATCCTAAGTTATTTTCTAACCTACAGTCCCCCTTTATGTATTTAAAACCCCACGTTATAATTCCCTGACCCTCACTAAACCTTTGAAGATATTTAAACCACTGCATTATTTATCCCCGGGCCCCGCCAACCACACCCTGACTCAGCCCTTGCAACTCCACTGCGTGATAGCCCTCCAATCAAACACTCCCAGATCCGATGACCCATATCCATATCGCATGCTCCCACCATCCGATAGTTAAAATCCCAAAAGCATGCGAGATTCGCGGTTTTTCCCAAGTGCTCTTTTGCTACATGGAATCCCCACATTATATCATATGCTCTCAAAAAATACCATCCTTCACTCAAAAGTAGTGCGATATGCCATAAAACCACCTCCTCGCGTAAATGGAAACCGCCCACTGTTCATTTATTAATCCCGCACCCAAATTTAACCATTGTTGGTTAAAAACCAAAAAAAAACCCTTTTCACTCTTTTTATTGTTATTTCCTTGCAAACACCTCTGCAGACCAATTTTGAACCCTGAAGCTCTGCTCAACCATTTTAACCTCACTTGCAACTAGAAGACGTGACAGACTTCAAATTTCAAGTAGCACACATACAATTCAAGCCTCAAAAACCTCCGCTGCTACCACAGAACCCTGTCTGCACACCTAATCGTCATTTTTCTAGGTATTCTTGAAAGAACCAGAATGGCCCTCTATTTAAGCTCTGCACAGTAATTATAAGAGGTTAATTAATTAAAATTAATTAAAAACCTTCTCAAACTGAAGAAACCCACTGTGCATCCGAAGAAACCCTTTTCTGCAAACTATATTCACCCTTCCCACTGTTCCAGAAGTCCTAAGCTTACTCCTAAAGCCAAAGAAAGAGTAATTCAATAGAATAAACCAAATTATGGCTTCCCAAATCATTCTAAATGAGAAACCCCTGTAAACCCCTCACCTGGATGTTGACCACCTCCCATTGGTTGACAAATATTTTCAAATCAAAGACACAGTTTCCCGTAGCCATCTATTGAAACTCCATTGCTGGAGTAAAGACAAATTCCTGAACCAAAATGATGACATTCATCTATGGGAACCAAATTTGCCCAAATACTTGTTCCCACAGGTATACCAGTTCCCTGAAATCATCCATCTATGCCAAAACTATTATATCCCAAGCCAAAGGGCCATAGTCTCTCCCAACCAGCAAATTTTGTTTACAATCACTGCAGAGTCAATAAACCAAATGTTGCAAATCTAGCCAAACCCAAATGAAACCCCATTTTCCATTGAAAACATACTTGAACTCTACTTAAAGCTGGACCTTCCCAAGAGGACTCAAATCTTTCAAACTTTCATCCCAGAAGAGTCTCATACTCCTACAGACAGTCCTCCATACTCAGCCACCATTTTCTCTAAGAGGGCTAGACAAATTGTAACCATGCTCCCTTGCATTCTAGGATATACCACTGATGAGCATGTAGATGAGCCTATAATTGCTTTCCTCTCCATTTTTTGCCTAGACAAGCCTCCAACAACATTCTTCAATTTTGCCCAATTCTTGGCAGACAGAATCCATGATCAATTGATCAGATTTCCAAATGAAAGAGTATTTAAATACTCCTTAGTGTTGTTCCACATGTTCTTATATTTCTAATCAAATAAATTTCCAGTCAATATCCAAAAGCTAGACACTAAGGGCAATCCTAGATCAGTCATCTTTTGGACACCCTTAATCCAAAAGTATTCCACTATTTTTAGTTACAAAGAGTTCATTGATTCCTTTGTCCATCTAGTTGTAAATATGCTAAGCAGTAGCAGTCAGCCCAGGATCAATGATGAGATAAAAAGAGTTTTGCAGTTGTCTAAAAACAGTAGAATAGGAGACTGGTATTTATATCAAGACCACACTAAAATTAGGATATATGGATGCCAGCTCACTCCCTATAAGCTACCCAAATATCTCCCCATGAGGATATTTGCATTAGAATATATCAGGCCGATTATAAACTCAGATGATGTGAATTTCCTATCAGTTAGGAAGAAAACACAATTCAAGATAAAAAACCAGCTTGGTCCTTTTATCTGTAGTAATAGGGAGGCTGGAGAAGAAGCAAAGAAGTGTTTACAGGAAATGAAGTTCAGTAGTAGTTTTAAATGGCAGTATGACCCTTTAGGAGTCATAAGCAAACTAAGGCTCAAATTCAAATTGAGCCCTTTTATGCATGAGTCTAGGGTAAACATTGAAAAATATGTCAACCTGTCAGAGTGGTTGGAAAATACCTTGATAGATATGGAGAAACAAATGGATACTAGTTCCATTATGCATACTCCAGTCCTGCAGGACAAAAATACAAAAAGGACTAGGGAAGAAGGTTCTTACCCAAGCATAGATACAACACATGATAGATTTGAAATCGTGTAAGCTAAATCTTGTAAATGAGCAAGAAGAGCAAGAAGAGGTCATTGAGATAGTAAAGACACTTCAAATCACGGATACAAAAATAGTGGTTAGAGAAAATACAATTCCATTAGTTTCAGAGGAAACTCATCAACCTTCCACCTCTAATACTTAAAGTACTCAGAAACAACTTAGCATTGAGGTCTCATCATCAAGCAAACCAGTGGATAAGGAAAAAGACATAAAGGAGAAGTATAAAGAGATCAAATTGATAAATGAGGCATTGAAAGCTGAAACATATGCCCAATATTTCAAACAGACTCCTAGTAATCAGAATAGGTTAATGTTAGCTTTTCACATTAAAACTGGTAAAATGCAAATGACCTTTTTGTAGCCTATAGTCCAGTAACCTATGACCTCAACAGATTACAGTGAGATAGAATTTGAAGTTTTGGCTAGGGATGTTCACCCTATTGATCAAATTGAATTTCATAAGCAAGCAGGAGAAATGATCTACTCAACAATGACCAACAAGGCCATGAGTGTTCAGAAACTTCAAAAGTATCTAGACAACATCACAACACAATTTAAGCTAGAGAAAGCATCCTCACAAGCAAAGGATAACAGAATCAAGTCACTGGAAGACTTGGTTATTGAGATTGGATATAATCCAAATGACATCAAGGCTGCAAAAAAGCTCATAAAGAAGAAAAATGAAGACATTGTTGCACTGAAGAAGCAACTGAAGTTGCCTCCTTCTGAACATCCATGGACCAAGGAGGTTCTAGAAATCCAAAGCCAAAAAGATGAAATGATGGACCTCATTCTCCAGCTAAATGATCAATTAAAAGAAATGGATAATTAATTGGAAAATTTAATACAATTGAAACAGACCAGCATTGAGACAGCTACTGCTACTATTATTCCTATAGTTACTAAAACAATTCCTTCAACTTTGGTAGCTTCATTGGCCCTAACAGCTCCACTAGCTACAACACTTCCAACTGCATCAACAACTACATCAGCAACAGGTTCAACAACAACAACAACTCATCCTAGTGATGAAGCAGCTAAACTGGTCAAAGCCATGGAGGATATGTCCATCCAGACCACTGAAATAAATAGACTTAAGGAACAAATGAAAATTCTAGAGGAGAGAAGAAACTGACTCAAATTATGGATAAGAATGAAGTTCAGAAGACAAACAGGTTGAATGAAAAGATAGGGAAGCTGGAGAAAGAATTAACCTAAAAGAGCCACTAGCCCAAGCAAAACAACTTTTATGGGCCAATATCATTGACTCAGTGAATGATATATAGGTAATATTTGAACAAAATGACTTGGTCAAAGAGGCTGGTGAGGCAATTCAAAGGGTTAGAGTCGAACTTGGAAATATGCCAGAAGAAGCCTCAAGAATAATCTAGTTCCTTAACTCAAAGAATAAATATGAATTGTAGGAACTTGGAATAGCTGACAGAACTGGGACCATACTAGAGGTTAAAAAGGTAATCACCAAGAGGAACCTAATGACACAACTTGAGGATAAATGCCATACAATGGAGTAAGCAATAGCCAGGTTCATGGTCAAATTTGATACTTTGAGGCAGAAAGGTCTAACTAATCCACTGGTGATTAATGACAGGTTGATGCCACATGAAGAATATGATAAGAGAATCAGAGAAGTGACAAAGGAACAACCCAATAGTTCCTCTATGAAAGGGATGCCTACAGGAAAAGTCCTTTACCAGGCTTTTGAGAACCTCTTTTACCTCCAGAATGAGGTAAAACATCTTTTTTTAAACAAGCCCACCTTTGCAAAATACATAGAAGCTGATGAAGTCTCCAAAAGAATGGTAAATATTAAATTACCAGATATAGAGACTTGGGAAAAGTTGAATGAATTACTGTAGAAATGCAAGGTAAACAGTGAATACAGAGCAGTAAAAGAAAAACAACAGATCAGCTAAGTCAACGAGTATCAGATGAAAGAGTATCAGTCAAAAGTAAAAGTAAAAGGGCAACCAGCGTAGAGCAACAACAAAAGAGAGAAAGCATCAAAAGATTAAAGCATAAAACAACAAAATCAGTAAAAGAAGGGACAACTAGCCTTTTAGTTTCCTAGGTGTCTCTATCTTCTTGCATGAAGATATTTATTTTCCTTGAATAATTCTTAAAGCAATTTAGGATATTTTGTAACTATTTTTTGTATAAATACTTCATAATTCAAAGTATAGAGTGTGGATTGCTGAACATTTCTATAGTTACATTGATCTAAAAACCAGAGGGTTTATTGTAAAAATTTTCAAGTCAGCAGACTGGAATGAGTAATAAAGTCATTGCATTACAAGATTCATGTTTTGGGCCACTTCAGTGAAGTATCTTTCATTTGTTGAGTTTTTATCTTCTTAAGTGTTTCACATACATACATGTTTTCAAATTTGAATGAAATAACTGGAATTTTACTTCAGAATTTGTTTAAGTACACTCTGTTTTGAACTGTTATTCATTTTTATGTTTTCTTCTAATATCCAGAGTAGGGAATTCTTCATTTCTCCCTAGTTTCGATTGACCTCTTTCATTTCTCTCATTATTCAGTTTAAGGAATCCTTAATTGCTTCTTGACCCTGATTGAAAAACCACTTCACCACCCAGACTAAAAGATCTGAATTTACTCAGCTACCTCGCCTTGTGAACACTATCTTTAGAACTTGATTCAGTCTTGTTTTCTTGACATTTGGACTCCATGACCCAATGGTAAAAAGACACTTATCTATCCATCTAAATTAGTGATTCCACCACCCAATCAAATCAAAACCCAATCAAGCTTAAATAACTATCCCAAAATCAATTAACTCAACAAAGTTAAATCATAAAGAGAGAGCCCTCTCTCAGCATTAGGAAGGCTAGATTTGATCTCAAAAGTAGGTTTGTGGTTACCTCTATTATTTCTTTCATGAAAACCCTAGGGAAATTTTAGAGTGATAATAGATATTATATCCAATTGGTCCCTGATCAAGTATGATTTATCCCTGTGCCTCCTGCACTCCCTGCTATAGGAAACCCTTGTTTCCTCATATAGATGTCCATCTCCTTTATATGGCATCTATGTGTATGCATTTGAAAGAGGATTGTTGAGGCTTGGGATGGACGGATCCAGAGGAAGGTTTTGCTTGGAGCCGTGGTCGAATCAGGTTGTATTCTTCCACATTCTTTGCAGTCATCAATAAAGAAGCTTTGTCTTGTTCCTAATGTTATGATCTTTATGCTTTAATTCATGTTATGACCTAATTATGTATGATTTCATGTTTTATATCTATATGCTTATATGATCTAACATTCATATCTTGAACATGCTTTGAACTACTGCTAGTATATATGCTTTTCTGGAATGAGTTGCAGGTTTTGAAGCATTGGAGGAGGTAGAGGGTTTGGACCTTACGGGAGCATCCTCAAATGTAGGACCTATGGGTACAATCTCTTCATCCCACTTTATTAGTTTAAGCATTAGGATTGCTTGTTTGCTTGCTTCTTGTTGGTGTATGCCCTTCGATCTGTTGGGGTTCTCAACCCAGACCCTAGGGTGTAATATTCTCATGATTCATGAAGCTATCAATGTAGCACATGAATCTTTCCATAGTATTAAACAGTTCAACAAAAAGGGAATGATTATCAAAATTGACCTTTCAAAGGCCTATGACAAGATCAGTTGGATGTACTTGCGTCTTCTGTTGACTCACTTGGGGTTTGGAATTGGATTTATTAATTGGGACATGGGCTATATAGAAAACATGATCTTTGTAGTTCTTATAAATGGTGCTACCTCCCCCTTTTTTTCCAGCCCGCGAGGCCTTCGTCAGAGATGCCCTTTGTCTCCTCTATTGTTCCTATTTGTAGTAGAAGGGCTAAGCCAAGTGATTCATGCAGCCAACAAAATGGGAGAGTTAAAAGGAATTAAAGTTGCAATAAACCTCTTTATTACTCACCTCCTCTTTGTAGATGATAATCTTTTGTTTTGTAATGGCTCAAGGGGAGACTTATACCACTTGAAGTTAGTTTTGGACTTGTTTCTAAAAGCTACAAGGATGAGCATCAATACTAAAAAATCTACCATCATATACAATGGGCTCTTGGGAGTGGAGATCAGCAAAATCTTATCAATTTTTCCTTTCAAAATTAAACCTATGACGGAGAGCCTCAAATATCTGGGTTTTTTTCCTAAAGCCTAATTCCTACAGGAAAACTCACTGGAAATGTTTGGTTGCAAAAATTGAAAAGCGAGTAAAATATTGGAGCTATAAGTGGTTATCGAGAGCAAGGCGTTTGGTACTTATAAAATCTGTCTTAATTGCAATTCCAGTATACTGGATTTCTCTAACTTGGGTTCCGAAAGGAGTTCTTGCATAGATCAGGAAAGTATGTGGCCATTTCTTATGGGTGGGATCAAAGGAAGATGATGTTCTTCCATGGATTGCTTGGGATAAAATAGCCCGCCCAAAGGATTAGGGAGGGTGAGGAATTAAGGACCTTACAATCTTTGCATGCTAATTGGTGGCAAACTCTGGGTGGCACCTTTTAACTAAGGACAATCTTTGGACATCAGTGGTAAAAATAAAATATATAGATCCAATTGCCATGGATGACTGGCTGCGCAACCCTGACAAGAAATCCAAAAAACCTTCTGTCATTTGCAAGGCCACCACAGATTTTTTTGATCTTATTGCAGAAGGTATTTCTTGGCATGTTGGGGATGGCAGCAGGCTTATAGTGGGGGTGGATCCATGGGTGGGATGCATCAAGATATACACACTTCCAAGGGATATGAGGGAGTATCGTAGTGCTAAGGGAATTTATTATCTTAATCAAATTGTAAAAGAGGAAAATACTTCATTTTGCAATCATGGATGGAAGTCGGTCGACGACTTAAATCTTGAGCTCCATTGGGGTGTTGTCTGGCATGCATATATCAGGGAATTGCAGAGAACAAATGTTAGAATCAGGGATAGGGTAGACGAACTCCGATGGGTTCATGCCCCCAATGGTCTTTATTGATCTGGATTTATACAAGAACGCAATAAAGCATAGGAATAACCATAAACACAGAGATGCAATGGAAATAATACTTCATTCCATTAATGTAAAATACTGAAATATGCTTACAAACAATAATGAAATAAACCAGCAAAGGCAATAGTAGCTTATCTCTGAGAAGAGATGTGGTGGCTACATGCCTCTGAATTGTTTTACAATGAGGCTCGAAGGCCTATTTATTGTTGAGAAACAATGGAAAACCCTAAACATCCAAAAACCTAACCCTAGGAGATGAAGAGGCAAACTGTGGGCCCCATTTGGGTAAATTGGTACATCAACTTCCCGGGGTCGTAACTTTGGCATACGATCTCCGTTTGATGCGCACAGTAGCTCATTAGAAAGATCTATCTGAGGACTATAATTTTGGGAAGAGCAACATTGATATATCACCCATGTTGCTCCTAGTTTCCCAAAAAACGTCGTTTAGGGCCTCAAAATGGCTCCAGAAGTTCAGGACCCGAAAAACTGCTAAAAATAGTAAACTGTGCTACAATTAAGGAAACTGAAAAAATGAAAGAAGCAAGGGTGGGGGTCCAAGTGGAATTGTTGAGTGGCCACCAATATCCACCTAGATCATTCCTCCCCCCTTAGGTAGCAATGGTCCCCATTGCGTTGAGTTCCTCCATGAGATGAGGAAATTTATGCTAAACTTGTTCCCTGGTGAGCCACTTGCCTTGGTGAAGGAGTTGGCCTACTTTGACAACTCGATGCAGTTGGATATTATGCTGGCAAGTGTGCTTGATTTGTGTGTCCATGATCCGATCAGTTGCAGCTTGTTCCATGCAATCTGGATTTAACTTTGTGGGTGTGAGCTGTTCTACAATGTCGGATGTGTCTAGTAATGGTGGAAAGTATGGCTGAAGGCAGTCCACATTAAACACTAGGTGCAGGCCAAGGAATGCGGGAATGTTGAGCTCAAATGCATTATCTCCCACAGCCTTGGTAATGGTGTAAGGACCATATCAGAGTGGCTTGAATTTCCGATAAGCTCTAGTAAGGCGTTCCTTTTGCAAATGCAACCAAACTTTGTTGCCCACCTGAAGCTTGTGTGGTATCCCTATGGGTGAGGAGAAGTTGTTCTTGTGTTCTGTCATGACCGTATCCCTTTGCTGCTATTGATGCTGCATGGAGGAACCCTTCGTGGGGGTTATGGATGTGGTGACGATCTTCCCCTTACTTTGGGAGCGAACTAGACAGAAAATGATTTTCCTAGTTTGGGAGATGAGCTTGCTGCCTTTCTTGGCAGTGATCAAAGAGGTGGCAGTAGGTGGGGTTACCTTAGGTATCTTGTGTAATGAATTACACAAAGAAATAATGACAGCACGAGGCCTTGACTCATACACAGCATGTCGCCTCCACAAGTATGGTTGGCCTAATAGTACATTACAAACATCCAGAGGTGTAACATCACACAATACCTCATTTGTGAAGGGTTTGATGCTGTAAGGAAGGCGACACTGCTGGCGAACTCGGAGATCTCATCCTTGGTGAAGCCACCCGATACTCTATGGCTGCAGGTGTGGTGTAGTCAGTAAGCCCAACTGCTTCACGACCTCTGCTGAAATGAGGTTCTTTTGGCTCCCACTGTAAAAAATGAATTGTAGCGGAGAACCCTTCACCCACATCTGTGAGTGGAAAAGACGTTCCCCCTCCTCTGGATCTTTGGCCTCATTCTTCTAGATCTTGGCGGTGGCAACAGTGACGATGGGCTCCGCATCAATGATCTGCTTCCATTTGCCATTCCCCTTATTGGGTTTTGACTGAGGGTCGGAACATGCATCTGATTCAGAAGCCTTCAACTCGCCCACCAACGACTGCTTGGTCCGACACTCACTTATGTTATGAGTGGGACTCTTGTGGAACCCACACCACTTTCCTGTTTCCTTGTTCGACTTCGTGGTGTTGCTATTTTCTTGCGGCTTTGACGGGTTGTCTTGGGTCACCCTAACTTGTCTTTGTCCTTTGGTCTTCAGATTTGCAGATCCAAAGTCTCGCTTCTTCTGTTTGAACTTCTGCTCGATTTTGACAGCGTATCAGTATGCCATGCCGAGCGAGGAGATGTTCAGGAACGCCATTTCTTCCTGGATGTACCTGTGTAGGCAGCCACAGTATTTGAGTACCAGATGCAACTCAGAAACTTTGATACCCAACTCTGTGCAAAGGGTATGAAAAATGTTGGTGAACTCCGACACATCTTGGTCCCTTCCGTGCCGTAGCGTGGTCCACTTTATGTATTTGTCCTCATAGATTTTGACAGGGTAATACTGCTCCTTAATGGCATCCCGGAATGAATTCCAAGTGGGTGCAACTGAAAATAGTGAGCCTGTACTTTCATCCTTCTGCTCACAGTAGGTTTCCCACTAGTCCTTGACGTGGGGGGCTACTTTGAGAAGAGCGAAAATAATCTTTTCCCGACTGGAAAAATCATGAACAGAGAAATACCCATCTAGCAGATTTAACCATTTATCTACAGCATCTGCGTCTATTTTACCCTTGAATATGGGTATTTCAAAATTAACTTGTACCTTAAATGGTGTGGCGTTTCCAAAGTAGCTGTTGGAAGCCAATGCGTCGCCTCTGGGTAGTCGTTGAAGGATTTGGGCAAAGCTATCCATCATCGCCTTCCTTTGTCGCTCGAGGGATTCTTCGAGCAAGATTTTGATAGGATCCCATGCCCCCTCGTCTTTCTTTTCATCCACCATGGGAGGCCGTCAAGGTTTTTGAGGCTGATCTTGCAATGGTTCAACCAGTTCAAGCCCTAACTCCTTATATCCCGACCTCATTGGGGACATGCAAAGAAAAACAGAGAAAAAAAAGACCACTCTGATACCACTAATCTTGATTTATACAGGAACGCAATAAAGCATAGAAATAACCATAAACACAAAGATGCAGCAGAAATAATACTTCATTCCATTAATGTAAAATACTGAAATATGCTTACAAATAATAATGGAAATAAACCAACTAGGGAGATAGTAGCTTATCTCTGAGAAGAGATGTGGCAGCTACATGCCTCTAAACTATGTTACAATGAGGCTAAAAGGCCTATTTATTGTTGAGAAACAATGGAAAACCCTAAACATCCAAAAACCTAACCCTAGGAGATGAAGCGCCAAACTGTGGGCCTCGTTTGGATAAATTGGTACATCAACTTCCCGAGGTCGTAACTTTGGCATACGATCTTTGTTTGACGCGCACAATATCTCATTAGAAATATCTATTCGAGGACTATAATTTTGGGAAGAGCAACATCAGTCTAAGGCCCATGTTGCTCCCGGTTTCCCAAAAAATGTCGTTTAGGGCCTCAAAATGTTTCTGGAAGTTTAGGACCCGAAAAACTACTAAAAATAGTAAACTGTGCTACAATTAAGGAAACTGAAAACTGAAAGAAGCAATGGTGGGGGTCCAAGTGGAATTGGCGGGTGGCCACCAATATCCACCTGGACCATTTATGCTCCAAAGTTTTGTTATAGTCTTCAAATGAATAGAAGGGCTGGTGGGGATAGGGTGTGGTGGCATAAGCCACTTTGGAAATTAGATTGTCTCGCTAAATCTAGACTTTTCTTTTGGTGCACCCTAAAGAACAAAGTGCTCACTTGGGACAACTTGCAGAAAAGGAACAAGCATGGGCCGGGATGGTGCAACTTATGAAAAAAATCTGAAGAAACTTCCCCACACTTGTTCTTAAGCTGCCCCTTTACTATAAAAACTTGGGAGGATTTCTTCAATATATTGGTATCAGACACAATTGGAATGGTTCTACTCTTGTGGAAGCTTAGAAGAATTGGTGGTTTAATTCAAATGAAGAACATTTAAGGAACATACCCCTGACTATCTTTTGGGGTATCTGGCTAGCTATGAACAAAGGGGTTTTGCAGGATAAGGTTTCTGCTCCTTTTCCAATTGCGATGAAATGTGCCTCTATATTTGAAATGATTCCTTAAACCACCCCCATATTGATCCCAAGGAACATACACACAAATCAGACCCCTTGTTCCTTGGGCCTGTTTTGATGTGCCTCAGATGCTCATGAAATATGTGGGGCTGCCATTATCATACATGTTAATGATCACAGATCCCTTAAAGCCTCTTTGGGCATTGGTATAGGAACAAACAACTATGCAGAATTACAAACTCTGAAACTCCTTTTGTGTTGGTTGAGACAGCTGGGCATTGACACAGTTCAGATATTTGGTGACTCTTTGAATGTGATATATTGGACAAACAATGTGCAGCGTTCAAAATCTTATTTTGGTTCTTATTTTAGAAGAAATTACATGCTTAAAATCTGGTTTTGCTGATTTATCTGTCTGTCACATTTATAGGGAGAAGAACGTTGAAGCATATTTCTTTTCTAAGCAAGGTTTACAACAGGCTTTGGACATCTGGCATATGTGGATGGGCAGGTCATAGAGACGGATCAACCACCAAATCTTGGTTAATTGCACAGTCTTTTTTGGTCTTTTTTCTCTCTCAGCTACTACTCTATTCTGGCTGAACATGATTGAACATCAGTATTTTGTATTTTGTTTTTATATGATATATGTATATGTCTTTTTGAATATGATGAATGCTTTGACCAAATATTTTTTGATATGGATGGGTTGTATTCTCCGATGTTCAGAGAGACCCGTTTATGGTTTCAGACTTTATATATGTCTTTTTTGTGCTTTTTGGTATTGAGTAAGTGATGTTCTTTCCACTTCTCTCAGTCAGTTGTACTTTCTCTTTCTGCGTAATGTGGATTGACAGTCTTTCTCATGAATTCTTAACTGCATCTGTTTATGTAACTTTTTATCCTCTTAATAAAAAGTTCGATTTTTCCCTTGGAAAAAAAATGTAATCATTTTAATTTGGTCAAAATAAATAAAAATAACGATAAAAATAATAAAAATAAAAATTGCCCATGGTATTCATGTAGAATGTAGTCTATTTAAAGGGGGAAATTGAAACAACCTAGATACATATTAACTCTGGATCTACCAAGTTCCAAGACAGATCAACTCTCTTGAGATGCAAACCTCTTTTAGAGTGAAAAGAGATTTGATCCCTCTTGGTGCTTGGTAGATCCAGAATTAAGATGGATCTAGGCTAGTAATTATTGATAATAAAATTAAAATTCGAGAAGAAATTATGGAAGCCCCTATGCCAAAATAGATATTTTTTGTGGTTAAACTAACTCAACCATATAAATTAAATGTTTGATAAATTACACTAACTAAACCATATAAATTAAATGGTTGGTAAATGCCTATTGGCATGAATCCATGATAAGTATCAAAACGCTTACTTCTTGATATATCTCATGTTGCCAAAATTTAAAAGATTCATAAAAAATAGCTAAACTAGGGAAACCATATGATTACAACATCTCTACCATACGCAATTATGTGGATGGTATGTATTTAACCTCCACTATATATTCTAGAATAGTCTCAGAAGTATTTAGTTTGAGATTTATCTTAAAAGTAGTAATGCCATTTCTACCGTTTTAATGAAATTGATTAATTAAATAAAAATATAATATGAACAAGTGCCATATCAAAATGAATTATGGTTTTTGGGACATTTGATATTGATTAAGTTATGGTATTGGTCCATGGTATTGTAACAAAGCTTATTTTATAGGTTAATAATCTCCATGGAAAAGGTGGAAGATGTGTGTGTGTCTGTATATATATATATATATTATATATATATATATATATATATACTTATATACTTAGTCTCCCCGATGGGGGTGATTAACCAAGCCGACGACGATACCGAGGTAATGTGTGGGCATTCATGAATACCACATTGCTGAAGGCGTGAGGACCGGCCTCCCTGTCCTTGATCTGATAATCACCCTATGAGTGACCTCAGTTGAAGATTTATTAAACAAAAGGTATTACAGACTCATGTGCTGGTGTGTGTTCTGTGTTATTCAAGCAACGGATCGATCAGATTGTCAATACACAGACATTCAAATGGAAAGACAGCAGAGAAATACAGTAAGCAACACAAAGACACAAAGAATTTTTAATAAGGAGTTCACCCTATTCTCCAAGTCTACGTCTCCGGTCCAACTTCAGTGGTGGCCTTGTTTTATTGTGTCTTACAACAGAGAAATTACGATACAGGAACTCAATGTGAGTTCTTCTGAAGCAGATTTTGCTAGGTAGGGTGGTTCTTGGATTTCCCAAGCCACTCAGACTTCACAGACTCTTTTTATTCCTACCAGCTCTGTGACCCTTGGTCTACAGTGGAAAGATCCAAATGTGATGTTTAGTCCGGACAGATTCCCCTATGGGAAGGCTTGAATCTTCAAGCTCTCTGGTGCTCGACGCTGCTTGTGGTCAACTCGGCCCTCTTTCTCCTCTGCTTGGCTTTACTATTCTCTGTGTTCAGTCCTCCTCTCAGGGTGCATTATTCATTGTCTCTCTTGGTCACTCAGACTCCTCTCTGTTCCCCCTCTCTGTTCGACTGTCTTTGTTCATGGCTTCAGCCATTCGATCCCTATGCTTATTCAGTTCCTCTCCCGCCTGCGTCGATTCTTCTTCTACAGCTGCGCTTGGAGTTCCCTATTCGGCGTTAGCATGAACGCTCGGGAAGTGGCCACATGTCCCCATTGGAACAACGCCAGCCTGCTCGTCGATTCATTTCTTCGATTATGTCGTGGATACGTTCTTTCTCCACCATGGCGGTCAAATGGATTCCAAATCCCTATAGAACGTGGCTTAATTCCCTGTCGATTCCGCTTCTTTCTATCGGGTGCAATCTCAGCCGTCCGATCTGGGCTCCTCAAGATCCGACATCATACGCACATCGAGCATGGTTGACTTGCTTGACTGATAGTGCGCGATCAACGACGGCTTTCTCTCTCCTCCATCGCCACGCGTCGATCGGTGTATGGGATCGCTCCACTCCTGTCCAAAACCTCTTACCGTTCAAGGGCACCCCCAATCAAAACCACCGGTTTCCAGGGCGTGGGTCTTGCCTTTGTACTTTAGCGCTTTTTCCTTTTTTCGCCCGTAGTTCACTGGTTCCCCCACGTGACCGGGTGCTCGGGCTTTCCCATTTTGGTCCTGTTCGCCCAGTGATGCGCGATTATGAAAATCACCTCCTTTTCCTGATCCGAGGTTCCCAGGGGATACTTTGGCCGCTTGTGCAGTCTCCATGGGCCTCGGTCAGCGCACTTTGACCGAGGTCCTTGTCATTCCATGTCGGCTGCCATGGCCACTGGTTCCAGGTGTTTTTGATGTTGTTTTGAATTTCATTAGAGATTTGTTCGATTTGATTCAGTCATGGTTATTGACAGTCTTTCTATGGATCCGATTCGGATCAGGGCCTTCCTACTGAAAAAGCTTTTGGACCACCAAAAGTTGGTTTTCTTCAAGCATCAACTAAGAGAGGAAAATGTTGTCTCACTTTTCCAATCTCAATCCACTTCGCATTGCTCGACTTCGAACCTTTGAGCCCAATCCTGAGGTATTCCACTTGTCCACTGCGCGTCGTCCTCACCTTCTTGTCCAACATTGTGTCTTCACGTAATTCACTAAGATATTCAATTAGCAAGTCATCAAAAGAAGGTAATTGACTCTGCTCTTCAGGGTCCTCAATCATTGAAGGTTCAAACAACCTTAAGCAATCTGCGTTCACCACTGAGTAGATGTGCATGTAAGCTGGTAGATCAAGGCGAAAAGCATTTTCACCAATCTTATCAAGTATCCTGAAGGGTCCATACCTGATAGGTTTTAGCTTTTTACCTTCACCTTGCATCCTATCTTTGTTGATATACAACCAGACTTGGTCTCCAACTCGAAAACTATGCTCCATCCGATGCTTATCATGCCTAGGCTTGTACTTGGCCTAGCTCTTTTCCAGCTGTTCCTGTACTGCTTGGTGGATCTCCTGGATTTGTTCAATGAACCTAGTTGCCTTGTCCACATCACTGTGTCTATCAACCATGGCATCTTTACCAAAGACAAAATCCAAAGGAGACCTTGGTATGAAACCAAAACAAGTCTCAAAAGGAGATCTCTGTGTAGAAGAGTGTTGGCTCTATTGTAAGCATGCTGCACATAGCACAAGTGTTCATCCCAAAGCTTAGGGTGTTTGCTGCAATATCCTCTCAGTAACTAGATCACCATCCTGTTAACTACTTATGTTTGGCCATCTGTTTGTGGATGAAAAGTTGTGATTTTATTTAATTTGGTGTCCATTAGTTCCCACAGACTTGACCAAAACTTCCCCACAAATTGGGTATCTCGATCAAATACAATAGAAGTGGGTAATTCAAAATGAACCCATACATGTTCAAAGAACAATTTTGCAGTTTGTTCAGGTGTAATATGTTTACTACAGGGGATCAAAATACACATTTTGCTGAATCTATCCACAACAACATATAGATAATCATAACCTTTCCTAGATTTAGGTAGTCCTCCAACGAAATCCATGGAAATGCATTCCCAAGGGTGAGAAGGAACTGGCAAGGGAGTGTACAAGCCTAGTTTTCTATTGCTGGGCTTGCTTTTAGCACACATAGCACACCCCTTTACATATCTAGCAACTGTCTCAGTCATTTTCGGCCAATAGCAGAACCTTTGCAGTTGTGCAACTGTTTTACTTACCCCAAAGTGACCTGATATCAGAGAAGTGTGTGCTTCCCTAATTATCTTTGCTCTCTCAGTTTGTGGAATGAAGAGTTTCCCACATGATATAGAGGTCGGCCTTCACATGATAGTCCAATTCTTCTACTCTTTTGCCTTGACTCAAAGTTGCATATACATCCTTAAAGTCTAAGTCCTGAGCATACTGTTCTATGTAGCTTTCATGCAGCATAGAATTATGCTTGAGTATGGTAGATGCATTTATAATGGGTCTAGATAACATGTCTGCAACCTGGTTATGTATGCCCTTTTTATATCTGATGACTAAATGAAACTGTTGTAGAAAACCCATCCATCTGTAATGTCTTGATTGTTGCAACTTAGTTTGGGAGTGTAGATATTGAAGTGGCAGATGATCAGTATGTATTACTGTTTCTTTCCCATTAAGTAATGTTTCCACTTTTTCACACTTTGAACTAATGCATACAATTCTTTATCACATGTAGGATAGTTAACTACTACAGGCTTAAAAGTCTCAGAATGATAACATATGGGTTTACCGTGCTGTGTCAACACTGCTCCCATGGCATAGTCACTGGCATCAGTTTGGATCTCAAATGGTCTTTGTAGATCTGGCAGTGCTAGTATAGGTGCTATACTAAATTTTTCTTTCAAGGTGTCGAAGGCTTTTTGCTGTTTGCCTCCCCACTGAAACACCTTGTTCAATCCTGTCAAAGCATGTAAGGGAGCTGCAATTGAGGAAAAATTTGAGATGAACTTCCTCCAATACTATGCTGCTCCTAAGAAGCTTCTCACTCTGTAGCAGACTTGGGTTTAAGCCAATTTACAATGATTGCCACTTTAGAGGGATCTATTTTCGATTCACCTCCCCCTACTATATGACCCAAATAATTTAGAGAGGTTTTTCCAAATTCACATTTGGAGAGTTTAACATAAA
>APFE031670046.1:6001-17263 GCA_000404065.3 Pinus taeda | reverse complement strand
TCAGAGAGGCAAGTGTCACAGGAGAAGTTTCTGGAAGATTCCATGATCATCCACCTTGAAAACTGTCTCTGCCATTTGTCTACTCTCGCCCATCGCACCCTACAGAAGGGATTTTTAGTATGCATCGCACTTTTTACACTGGGCAAGTGAGATGCATCACACCCTCTGCACGAAGCAGTCTGTATGGTCTAGTTTTGACCAGTTCTGAGCAGTTTTCTGTGGAGAACTTCTGAGAGATGATGTAATCAACTGACCTTGTTCCTTTAGGGCATGAAACAACACTTTTAGGGACTCAGAAGCCCTTGGTTTATGGACATATGTGATTGGGGTTGTAGTGCCAAAATATGTCTATAACACTACTTCAAAAGTTTTATGACTGGCATAGGTTGTATCAAATGAGGTTTTGACTAATTTCTGATGATGGAAGTGGGTTTCTTTAGCCTTTTCTCGTTCTTCCTCGAGTTTAAGAATTTTGGATTTGTCTTGCTTGTAGAGAGGAGGAAGGGTTTTCATCAATGAATTGCACTAGGGTGAGAGATGTAATTGCTATGTTTGTGGGGAGAACAACTTCTTTTCCATAAATTAAAGCAAAAGGAGAAGAACCGATGGAGGCCTTCTGTGTAATTATGTTTGCCCAAAGACCAAATGTCAATGCCTTGTGTCAACTCCTATGATTTTGGTCAATAGTCCTTTTGATTATTCTGATGAGGATTTCATTTGTCGATTCTGCTAGTCCATTACCTTGTGGATAATAGTTGGCTGAATAATTTAATTTGAAACCTCTCTTCAGAGTAAATTATACGATTTATTTCCAGAGAAATGAGATGCATTGTTAAACATTAAAGTTGTGGGTAAGCCAAACCTGGTAATTATATACTGATCAATGAAGTCTGTAATGATTTCTGTATTAGCTATCTTTAGGGGGATAGACTCCACACATTTTGTAAAATAATCAGTAGTTGTAAGGATGTATTTGTGCTTCTTGGAAGAGTTTGGAACAATCTCACCAATTATATCTAATCCCCATTATTCGAATGGTTGTTGGATGTTCACTAGTTGAAAAGGGAATGCTGGCTTGTTTTCTCTTCCAGTTGTAGTTTGACAGGTTTTACATTTTCTTGCATATTCATGCGCATCCTTGAATAGTGTTGGCCAATAATAACCTATATGGAGGATTTTGTGAGCTATGGTGTTTCCTCCAAAATGCCCTCTAACTAGTCCATCATGTAATTCCTGCATGACCTTTTCAACTTTAGGTTTTTCTAGGCATCTTAACAATACCGAATCATAATTTTTTCTAAACAATACATCATTGATTAATTCATACTGATTTGTTTTCAACCTTGAAGCACACTTTGTTTTATAATTGAGATGCATAGGGACATATCCATTCTTCAAATAAAACTTCAAATAAGCATATTGTGATTGTGCATCATTGAGGCTTACCTATGATATCTGCACTTCATTACCTTGGTCTTCTTTTGTTGATAGGTGAGAAGCTCTAGTTAACATCCAGTAAAAACCTTGGCCCCTAACAATTTTAGCTGGCCATATTTCTACATCATACTCTTGAAGCACAGAAACCCAATTAGCTCTTTTATCCCCTATTTCTCTTTGAATCAATAATTGTCTTACTGCAGGGTAAGGTACTACTATTTTTGTATGGGTTTTAAGAAGAAAAGGTCTGAAATGTTTCAGGGTTTTAAAAACAACAAAATATTGTTTCTCAATAGTTGAATAATTTAACTCAGCACCTTGCAAGTTAGAATTAAAAAAAGAGATGGGTACCTCGATATTTTGATCGTTCAGCTATGTTAAAAACTCTACATATGATGCATCATATGAAAAAGTGTACAATAAAAAAGGTTTGAGAAAGTCAATAGTTGTTAAAGAAGGAGAATTGATACTGGATTTTTTAATCAACCCAAATGATTCTTTTTCATCTTTATCCCACTTGAAGAATGCATTTTTTCTTATCATTGGTTGAAGGGGTAGGACAATCTGTGAAAAATCTAGAACAAATCTTTTTACAAAAGTAATCTGGCCTAGGAACGATTGCATGGTCTTTTTGTTATGTGAGAGAGGAATTTTTTCAATCTCTTGGACTCTAAGAGGATCGATGTAAATCCCTTTCTTGGACACTATAAATCCAAGGAGTTTTCCTTCTTGTAAAGCAAAATAAGATTTTTTTTGGATTAAAGGAAATGCCATATTTCTTGCATCTTTTAAAAATATTCTTTAGGTCATTTAAATGATTGTTTCTATCCTTAGAATAGACCACGATGTCATCTAGGTAAATAACAACTGATTTATTAATCAGAACTTTGAAATCAATATCCATATCACGTTGAAATGTAGCACCTGCACTTATGAGTTCGAAAGGAATCTTCTGATAAGCGTATGTTCCCCACTTGGTCTTGAATGTTGTCTTTAATCTTCCATCTAGATGTACAAGAATTTGATTGTATCTTGAAAATCCATCTAGAAAAGACATTAATTTGAAACCTGCAATTGATTGCAATATTTTCTCCATAGTAGGTAGAGGAAAGTCATCCTTTTGACAAGCTCTGTTAGTTTTTTAAAATCAACACAAATCCTAATATCACCATTCTTTTTTCTCACAGGGACCATATTTGATACCCATTTTGATTTTCTAATAGGAAATATTATTTTGGCTTTAAGGAGCTTATTCAATTCAGATTTGATTTGAATTTTAAGGTTTGGGTGAATTCTCCTAAGCTTATGTTGTACTGGCTTTTCATTCGAAGTCATTGGTATGGTATGTTGAATTACAAAGGTATCATAGGTCTTGAGATCTGCATAATCCTAGGCAAAGACATCTTTATATGTTTTTAAAAACTTAATGAATGATATCCTTTCATCAAATGATAAACCAAGACCTAGGTTGACATTTTAAGGTTTTTCAGTTGACCCTAGGTTTACCACTTCAAATCTCAGAGTGGAACTCTGAGTTTTGGAGTTGGTAGTCTTCTTAAATCTATCCTTTAAATCATAGAGATATTCCATCTTATCTACAGACTTCGGAATTGGGTTTTGATCTTGTTTATGGTTGAATTGTAGATCATACTCATGTTCATCTATGGTCTATTCCTCATAAGACCCTTATGATGTAAGGAAATCAATTATATCCGCATCATTATTAAACACTCTCCAATTTGTCAAATTATCAGGAATGGATCACCTAAAAACTAACTCTATTGAAAATCTATATGGACTAAATTCTTCAGAAGGTATAAGCTTGGATTCCACATTAGCAAGTAAATCAACACTTGCGTTTTGCAACCTGGGAACTAAAGAAATGTTAAAAGAAGTGAAATGAGAAGTAAGATTTTGGGCAAGAGATTGATAATGTTTAAGGTGCCTAGACACACAATGAATTGTATTTCTTACATGTTTAACAATTATTTCAGAATCCCCATATACTTGCAAATATTTGACATTAAGGCCAATGGCTTTATACAACCCTTAAATCAATGCTTCATATTCCACGGTATTGTTGGTGCATTGAAATTCAAGTCTGTAGGCCAACATGGTTTTCTCTCCTTGCAGGTTGATTAAAATACATCCTACACCTACACCATCTTCAGATCTGGAACCATCAAAATAAAGAGTCCAAAAAAATGACTTATATATAAAATTTCATCTACTATATTAACACACTTTAAAGCATATGTTTGTGAAAATTTCTCTATTTGAGACACTACAACATCATCCAGAAAGGGGGAGCTTTGAGCATTAAAAGATCCTATAAATGATTTATCTGAGTAATTACCAATGATATTATTGGGAAGGCAACATGTTCATTGCTTCCCTCAAGATCACTGGTTGTGTATTTCATGAACTTTTCTCGGTCTACTCTGATTTGGTTTGGTTTACTGTTGTGTGGTAGCCACATGTGAGACCAATCAGTTGTGAAGTATCAGTGCAACTTTTCAAACCAATCCCTACTTAGAATTAAACCATAAAATTTAGGGATATCAGCCACTAGAATATCGATTATTTATGAAACTTTTGGATTAGAGGAAAGCCTAATTGAAACTAATGTTATTTCACCAAGTACCTCTACTTTTGTCCTGTCTAATTGAACTATGTTTACTGCAGACTTTTGAGGTGTAATATTAAATTTGGTGCACACGGTCCTTGGCATAATATTTGAAGAGGCGCCTTAATCAACAAGGAAATTATGGAAATTTCTGTTGAAAATATCATAAGTAAGAAGAAATGGAGGTGTATAAGAGATACACCTACCACCTATCAGGACTAAATGTATCGGATTTAATTTGTTTGAAGATGAGGGAGGTTTTTCCATATCGTAAGAATCTTGAGTAACTACATCAGATGGCAGAGGGGATACAAGAACTACTTTTAACTCTCGTAATATAATTTTCTATTGTTGCTTACGTTTAGTGAGTTCATGTAAAGAAATGTTTGCTCTCATCTTTTTCATATCTTCAGCTATGTTATATTCCATTGTATCTAAGATTACTAATGTTTTGGAAGCATTTGGAGGATCTAGTGGATTAGGATCAGTTTGACTAGTCTTAGACTTATTACTTATTGTTTTCTCCTTTACAGGAGTAGCAATTTTCTATTTTTGATTTGTAATAGACATATGAGGAGAGTTTTTACTTCTTGCAGTTACTGGCATAGCTTGTGCTTCTTCTTCAGTTGGAAGAATGAAATCCCACATTCCATTTAATTCAACTTCTTCTTTCATCTTGGCTTCCTCTTCCACTGGTGAGTCTTCTTCTATTTCTGGATTAGATTCAACATTTGAAATAATATTTGGTGGTTGTGATGCAGAAGAACGATTTCGTTTAAATGAGCGAAATTTTTTTTTGGGAGTAGAGGATTATGCAACCTGCTTCTTGATTTCAACCATTTCATTGGACATGATTTTTAACACTTTCTGAAGGCCTTCAAGATCAAAAGGGTCCTTTGAAGTTTTCTTTTTTAAATCGTCCTTAAATGTTACTTTCTTTGACTTCCTTTCATCTATCTATGATCTCTTTTCTAAAGCAATAATCCTTGTTTCTACAGACATGGCTTCTTTCATGTTTTCTACAAGGGTAGCCTTATTGTCTCTATCTACAAAAATTGGAATTTTAGAAGGAAGAGAGGATATGTACCATTCTATATGTAGATCTACTACACGTTTTGAGGCAGCTAGGATTTATTTTAGTAACTTGTTAAATATGGAGTTGAAGTATTTGATCCTTTCATCTGAATTTGCTTTTAAGTTACAAAGATCATTGATTAAGGATATAATGGTCTTGTCATCACCAAATTTTGCAAAAAATACTTCTTGAAAAGTATCCCAGACTCTTATTGAACTTGCTGGAAGGGAAAAATACCAAGACTCGGTAGATCCTTGGTAAGTATAAGGAAATAGATTGATCACAACATTTTCATGTGCAAATCCATTAAGATTCATGGCTGACATAAAGTTATTTAGATGTTCTTCATCTGGAAGACCATCATCAGGATTGTACTTAGGTAACCATTTTTCTGGGTTGCTGGGAGAGCATTTGGATTCGCAACCACGACAACACTAGGATTTTTCCAAGGTCGAGTAGGTTGATTGGCCATAGCTTGAATTGGAGACTGAAAAGATGGGAATGCCGATCCAAAAGTAGTTATAGATGGTGAAGAACTCACTACTGGGCTAGTACTACTAGTAGCAGTACAAGTTGGAGAAGTGGATAGCTGGGAAGCAGTGGATTGAGTAGAAATGGATGGAGAAGTGAATGGATGGAAGGGTGATGTGATCTCGCTAGTATCTAATTCAGATCTTGATGTAATAACTTTCCTGCGTCATGGAAGGATGGGTAACTTAAAAGGAGTTACTCCAAGATTTTCACTTTGCAATCTAGTTAATACACAAGTTTCTCGTAATAAGGAAGTAACACTTTCTTCAGAAGCTTTGGGCTTGTCTGGCTTCTTGACAGAAATGGATCTCTGTTCCAATTTCTGTATCAAATAATGGACTTCTGGAGACTCGGGAGTGTAATCTAGAGAAGGTGGTTGTCTTACTACTTTAGGATACAATGGAGAAGGTGGTTGTCTTATTACTTTAGGATATGAGGGAGATGTTTCTACAACTTCACATTTATGATTAAGAGATTTTGAATGAGATCTAGAAGGTGTAGAAGTGGTGGAGGGGTTTTGACTCTTATGAATGTTTTTCGATTCATCTTTAGATTTATATTCCATTCATAGTTGGATGCCCTCCTTCTAGCGCCAAAATGTTGAGGCCTCAGATTTATGCTGCTCCAACATGGGGGATAACCACTCGGTCCAGACCTTAAGACAACTCCTTTTCCATTTAAAGTGGTGGCTCCGACTGGGGATACTGGGACCAGTTTCCCAGTATGGGATTTAAAATGAGAGTGGGTGGTTTACGAGTGATTTCAAATTGAATAATGATAACTCAAATGACCTATTCTATCATGCAAATCTCTAGCTAACTTAATCTAATATAAACCCAAGTATTTCTGTATAATATGCGATCTACAAAGATATATGCTTGACATGTGATAATAAATATCAATCACACATAAAACAAAGATGATAACGTGTAAAGATAATTTCTTTGACTAAATAGTTAGTCAAAGAAATGTATAAACTATATCGCATATGTGATGATATATATCTATATGAAATTAAATAATCTCAACTAGGCATCATACAATAGTGCAATTAATGCTTTAACAGAAAAACATATTCATATACAATTCATGAAAATAAAGTGTTGTCACTAATTAAACAGAAACAAGGCTAATCATATATGTGAAGTACCATATATGTGAAGTTCTGCTCATTTGACTAATGATATAGATCAACTCCTTTCTTCAAATCAAATTATCTTCCAAGTATAAAAAAGTGCATCAACAAAGGTAAGTAGTTTGATATTTAAAACAAATGATCATGTTCCATAATTTCACCAAAGCATTCACAAACTTACAATAATGCATTCTTTGCAAATGTTTTTGATAAAATTTTGGACGCTTCTCTAAATTCATGAGAAGGGTATATATACTATTCTAATTAATGTTCAAAAATAGATTGTACAAAAATTTGAGGAGGTTTCAAACAACCTTCCTCCTAAATAGTTAACTAACTCTAAAAATAAATAGTGGCTTGATGAGCAAAGGCTATGATGATGATTTGTTGTCTGCCAGCTTGTCCTTCAAATCGCATATATCGACCATCGATATGACTAGAGGAGGTGCTCCAAACTGTGTTCTAACCTATGTTGAGAAAATTGCATCTACGAGAGGTGGTAACATCCGCTGAGTTGAATGGAGAGAGAAGTTAAGGGTCATGATTTGACTGTGTGGCTTGACAAGGTATTGCCAATGTTAGAGTCGGTCTTGTCAGTCCCCTGTCAGAGATCAAAACTCTTTATGCATTTCATTTTTAGGAGTCCCGCTCCATTCACTCAGCTGCATTCTGCTAGGGGCATGCCATAATTTGATGGAAAAGGTCTTGGTAGTCATTTCCCCTCATGTCTGGCACCTGCTAGCTTAGGTCTTTTGTTAGTGTTCACTAAAGTCCATGACAATCAATGTTCGATCTTTTGATGGACGAGAGTCATTTTCAGCCATTAGGTATAGGGATTAGTCAATTTGGTCTTCAACCATGTCCAATAAAGCCATGCAAGCCAAAGTGAGGCCCTTACAAAGTTATGATTCAGAGAGTTTCATCGTCATGTTGATAGACTTCGACTGTTCTTCAAAGCTCTATTTTGAAGAAAAGTCAAACAATGTGTTATTTGTGAAAATTTTCAAAAAAGTCTCTAGTTGATTCCTTCAGGTGCAGTCATGGTTCCATGACCAAATGCCCTGTCATGCAATCCTTGCAAAGAGTGCTGAAAATTTCATCATTTGAGCTAAAATTTCAAACGGAAAAGTGAAATTCAGTCTTGCTTTAAAGTCAGCGAAAAGAGCTAAAATGAAACATTAGCAAAGTGGGTTTTTGGAGAAGAAAAAATTAAACCCATAACTTCAAAGTCTTTATATACAAGTTTCCACAAAAATCAAGGTCATAGAGAAACGTTGCAAGGTCATTAGGAGAGAAAAATGCATGTTTAAGAGTGAGTGGGAGTCGTTTTCCAGAGTGCGGCGCACACACAGAGGGGCGCGGTGCACATACAGAGCGCGGCACACACAAAGCCACCCCATAGTGCAAATTTTACAAGGGCACAACGCATATAAAGGGTGTGGCGAACAAGGTTTGGCGCGCGGAACACACCCACAATAGCCCGAAATCGTGCCAAATTTCCTCAGGTTTCCTGTGAAACCCCTCAAATCAACAGGTAGGCTCTATATCATGGCTTGCTCATAAAATTTTGTGAATGTTATGGTGGTTCATGGCTATGTATAATTGCAACAAAACTCATAAAACCGACCACTAGAAAAAACCAAAAGCCAGTGTTGCTAGGGTTGCATAATTGTGGTGTTGACGCCAACGCTCCGTTTTCACCCCTCATTTTTCCCTTTCTTGCCATTTTTCCCTATCCCCCCTTTCTCATTTTTCCTATTATCCCTACCCTAAAACACTACCAAACCCTATCCCTTATCCCTCCACTCTTTGGTCAATCAAAACCCCAAAACCCTACCTTATCAAATACCCAAACCCCCTACATATCCCTAAACAAAACTTCTCCCCATAACCCCTATTCCCATCATATTACTCCCCTCCTAATACTCCCATTTTTCATTGTTCCCCTTGGTGGCAGATATCACAACAACACCTAGTTTCACACCATCATCAAAGGGCAGCCCAAGTATAGTACACACAACAGTCATGGCATTTGAGCATTCATCAGAGTATGAGATGGAGACACAAAGTGATTCATCCTCGGAAGAACAAGCTCTCAGTAGACATCACAAGAGTGGCAAACATGTTAGGGATGAGCCAACTACCCTCACTGAATTACAGGCCTGCCCTCTTGCCATGTCATGTTTTCAGCATCTATCATGTTTTGAATTTTGTCAGAGGGTGGCTAATGTTAGAGTTCAACATGAGTTGGCCAGTCTTTTTGTGCTCCACCTACATGGAGGTCACTCTATTTTGGTCGAGGTCACCTTCACATTGACACCCCAAACTATCTCAATGGCAACCGGCATACCGAATGTTGGAGAACAGTGGCACAAGAAAGAGAAGGTGGATAGGCAACACTATGAGCCTTATATTAAGGCCAGATTCTTGAGGCAACTCACAAGAGTCTTTCCATTCAGATATTTGAGAGATGAATATGCCCCACTCATGAAATTGATCATGAAGTACTTCAGCTGTGAGGGGAGGTCCTCTCGTCTATATGCCTATCACAATAGGTTGCTCATGCAATTTACCAGGGTGCAGATGACGAACCTCTCATTTTTCATTTGCAGGAACATAGAGAGGATGAACACCTTCATGCAGGATAAGACCCCTCAGCAGTACCTTAACAATGTTTATCACTTTGCTCTTATCCAGATTTTGGTGGATCATTAGTTGGGATTGCAGGGCATTGATTGGGATGACTTCATCTCCCGTGACCTCTTCAGCACTTCACAGGTATTATCAGAGGTAGAGCATGAGATAGGTGGTCCTTCTCATCAATATGAGCGCAATGAGACCACTACTATGCCAGTATTCGTCACATATCAGAGAGGCAGTAGACATTTGTTTGTAGCAGCAAAGAGAGTGTTATCTCCACCAGGGGTGGAAGGGGCCTCACTTCCGGCATCGACAACACAGGTACAGGACAAGGGCAAGAGGCCCATGCATGACGAGGGGCCATTAGGTGAATAGGAGGCCGACTTCATCCTCATTTAGGATGATGATGCAGATGTGGAGAGTGCCAAACTTAAGATGACCATCCAGGAGAAGAACACGGAGATCCAAGACTTGTCACTCAATTTGGAGAGGGCCAAATGGATTATCAGGTATTTGGAGCAGAGGAACAAACAACTTGAGGAATAGCATGAGATCATGGAGCTGCAAATCATCCGTGAAAATCGCCAAGCTGCCCAACATAGGATGATCGAGCTCACTACCTTGGAGCAAGAGATTAAAAATGCTCATGAATCTTGGCTCGAGCGCATCAACATCCACCTTGAGAGACTGTTGGAGAAGGCCGATAGAGACAAAACCATATTGAGGCGGATGGTTTATCATTATAGGGCCCGGAACATGAGTTCAAAGGCTCGGATAAGGAGCTTGAAAACAAAATTGAGCAGAGTGACAAAGAGACAAAAGAGGCAAAATGAGCAAGATCAGCTTCAAATCTTGGCTGACGCCTCTGTGGCCTAGCATAGTACCTCTTATAGAACCTCCAGCCCAAATTTTAGGAAATTTGGGGCAATTTTGGTCACACGGAAAAATTGTGGTCACAACACAGGTTTTTTCTCCCTATATTGGGAGCTCCAAATTGTAAATAGCTTGCATTTTTGGATTTAGCATGCAAAATCACGACTACTGGTGCTTGGACAAGAAATTTTGGCATGATTTGAGTCTCCAGGAGGTCAAAAACACCCAAGCAATGACCTCTCTGCCCCTATTTTGACACATAGGAAGCAGTCTTAGGAGAATGAAGATTTGGAGGGGAAAATGAGCACCCAATTTAGAAATTCCACTTGGCTTGGAAAGTAGACAGGTCAAGCTTTCCAACAAGCACACTTGGGCACATTTTGGACTCCTGGAGGTACCTAAAATTAGCCTCCAAAGTGGCACGGCGCATATAGAATTTGGCACGGTGCATATAGAGAAAAAGGCCAAATTCACCTCCGTTTCGCGAAATTTCGATTCGCGACTTTCTCCAAGTGGGCCTGCTCATCTATACTTCACTTTTTTCAGCACATAAGGCAAAGTTTAAAGTATTTTCACTCCAGATTGGCTTCTATCCAAGTGGAAAAGGAAGGCAAACAGTCACCCAAGCCATTTGTCATGTTTGTAACGCTGCACTTGTAGCTAATGGTTGGCTTTCCACCTCCATTTTGTAATGATTCAAATAACTCCCCAACCCTTGAGCATTATCTCCTCGTGGCACATTCTATATATTGTATGTAAACTATTTCCAAAGGGTTGGTTGGCTTGTAACTTCTGGGAGACTCTGGGAAAGAAACTTTGTTTCTTCATTGTATATTTTGACAGAGGATTAATGAAAGGCAGCGGCTCTGTTTCATGAGATTCATGTGGTTGTGAGTGTAGAAAATGTGTCTCTTATGTTTCATATGTATTTCATTATGTTTCATA
>APFE031670029.1:36917-56925 GCA_000404065.3 Pinus taeda | reverse complement strand
CAAGAAGTGAAGAAGTGGATTTATTGTTAAAATTCACTTATTAATAATGAATATGAATGTTGGAAATTGCACATTGTTAACCCTAGCACTCTAACTTTGGACCAATTAACTCTCTGTTAATGTTAAGGTATGCGCTCATCAAGTTTTTGTTATTTTGTTTCCTTTGTAATTTGCAAATTAAAGCATACGAACTGTTGGAAGCGTAATTTGCAAATTAAAGCATACGAACAGTTCCTATATTGTTTTGTTTGGTCAATCGTCAAAAATTAAAAGCAAGCATGCTAGATAACTCACATCTCACATCTTTTCTCGAAGCTTCTCAAATTCCTGTTGTTCTATCGCTTATTTTTCAGTGCTCATAACTCATGACAATCCAAGTGATGTTATAAAGGCAATATACAACATTGGGCAACATGTTTAACTAGTAAAATATAGATTTCAATAGACAATCTATTGTTATTTTATTTCACAAATGAAATCAACAATAATGTTAACTTTCAGAAATATTCTTAAAGTTATGGTGCATTTTTTCATTTTGTCTTTCCACTGCTTCCTTTTGTTAACTTGCAAAAATATTCTTAAAGTTATGCTGCATTTTTTCATTATGTCTTTCCACTGTTTCCATTTCCAATTCCTTCGTTATTTATAAATATGACTTGTTGCTAGAAATTTGATATTTGTTTGGCAACATAATGCAAGAGCCTATTTTTTTAATATATATATTTTGTTCAAAACAATCATCTTCACTTTTTGCTAATTTGATCAATATTTTTTGCAAAGCTATAGAAGAAAATTGCAGAAGGCAAGTCTGGTAAGTAATTGCAAATGATGGAAGAAATAATAGATGTTGACAGTTACAAATTCAGATTACAATGCATTTTGCCTGAAGCATGTGGGCCAGTCAAGAAACTGGCCCCATAGCTATTTTGTTACTATGTAATATTTGCATCCACTGTGAAATGATTTACGGCTGAGAGTACCTGCCTGCCTTGAGCGACTTATATGAATTACTTATTTGTGGTTCAGTCCATTTATTCCTTGACCTCTGCCTCCCATCCTCTCAAGACTTGGGACAATTTCCGCCAGGCCAACTTTTCCAAGTTCTGCAATTCCCTGCAGAGCTAGGCAGGGACTACCGCCACGGCAGTGGCTCCTTGTTAAAAGTTGAAATGAGCCGAACTAAAGAAATTTGGTATAATTGCATCTCACTTCATGGGACCCATTTAAAAATTAAATCTCCAATATTAAAATCCTTGTTATTAACTAAAGCTTTAACAAACCATTTTTTTAATAACCCAGTGATATAAACTAAACTTATTCTTTAATTTCTTTTACTCTTCGATTTAATATTAAAATCCTTGTTATTAACTAAAGCTTTAACAAACCATTTTTTTAATAACCCAGTGATATAAACTAAACTTATTCTTTAATTTCTTTTACTCTTCTTATAGTTGTATAATATTTTTAATTATTTTTTGCATTATTGGGCATGAGTTCTCTCTGAAAAATATATTAAGAGGCAAGCTTCCTTTTCCTTAGACACGGAAGAAAGGTGAATTTCCTAGTGTTGCTTTTGGGTAACTCTATCTACCCATAAAGCGTTGTGAAGAGCTTTATGCTAGTTTTTTTCATGTTCGCTAACAATTTCTTAATTATTCTAATCATATTTTTATTTGTTAGAATATTTTTATTTGTTATTATATTTGTTATTACTTGGTTGGTAATAATTTACATAATGTTTTATTTTAATTATTTTCTTTACATAGAATTCAATTAAGTTTAAGGAATAAAAATAAGAAACATTGTCAAAATCAAGTGAAATGGGAATTCCAAACTTGGTAATGATATTTTGTTCAAAGAAATAGATAATGTAATTTTCACTTACAATTTTTAAAATATAGCCTCTATCTATATTGTGAAATAATATGTGCGGAAATGAGGATGTATTTTGATGTTGAGATAAGTTTGGAGTAAGCTTTCCAATAATGTCAAGTCTTTATTGTTCAAATGGACTATCCATTGTAACTAGTTGCAATGGAAATGGGAATATTTCTCGTCCAATAGATATTTGATATATTTTACACTTGAGAAAGTGTGAGCATATAATTTCATGCAACACATTGTGGGTAGTAGTGTCACCTCCAAAGTATCCTCATGTTGGTCCATTATTTACTCCAAGGAGAACTTTCTTAGCACCTACCTTCTCTAGGAATCCTTTTTTTTGTAATTTTGTCAACGGTGAGGCTACATCATGGTCATGTCCAAGAATAACACCCGAATAGGGTGGGGAAGTGAACCGGTGACTTAACATCTAGGAATGCCTTAACAGTGCACCTAATCATCATCTATCCAAGACCATGTGGACACCTTCTCTAGGAATCTTAACAAAACACCAACATAGTTTTTTTAAACGACACTCCATTGATCAACAAATATTGATTATATATTAGTCTTAAGGCTATTTTATTTTTTGGATCTAGATATCCTAAAGTAGTACGATTAGTCAAATAAACTTCAAATCATTGTACCAAGAATCAGTCGAAATGAGAGCATAGTAAATTTCTTTATTACTTACTTCAACCCCATCTTCCTAACCTATCTCTTCCCTATCTATGAGCCTTTATATTTAACTGTGAGCTTGAAAAATGTTTATCCTGAAACAATATTTGCAGGCTTGGTTCCCAGATCAAATTCCTAGAGTGTAGCCATCCAATTCTCCTTTCTATCCCCCAATTCCTTCTTAACTAGTAAATGGTGGATGGAGGGATGTGGAACAATAACTTTGATATGAGATTTAAGAAGATATGGTAAAAAAAATTCACTACCTTGAAGAAAATGAACACTTTTTTATCCACCTTAGGATATTTTAACTCAACACCCTATAGTCATAAACTCATAACTGGAATGGAAATTCATTATCCTTTGAATTTTGTTGAGTTGGAACCACAAAAAAAATGAGTTAGTAGCAAGTAATGAGTCAATGGAAAAAGTATATAAGATAAACTATTTAATAAAATTGGGACTCATAAATGCAAGAGCCTTGTTATAGCAAGTTTTATGGAATTAAATGATTCATTCTCCTTATCATTCCATTTAAGCAAAGCATTATTTTTAATCATATCTTGAAGTGGTTTGACTATTTATGAAAAACTCAGGACAAGCCTTATAACGAAATTAATCTTGCCCAAAAATGGCTACATGGATTTTTTATTATGTGGAAAATCAATTTGGGAAATGGTTTTATTTCATTCAAGTTCGATTATAATACCAAAATTTGAGACATAAAACCCAATTTTTTACCTTCATTTACTAGAAAAATACTCTTCTATGTATGAAGAAAAATATCATATCTTCGATGGTGATCAAATATTTTTTTGAGATTTTATGAAAAATATCATTTATGTTTTTTGAACATACAATTACATCATCTAGATATACAACTACATTTTTTTTTGCTAAGCCTCTAAAAGCAATGTCTATTCCCCTCTAAAATGTTGCACCTATATTAATTATACCAAATGACATTTTCCAATAGGCATATGTGCCCCATTTCATCTTCAATGTAGTATTTAATTGATCAACTTGTAAAAAGAGCTCATTTATAACCAACAAATTTGTCTAGCAAAGATAACACTTCCAAGCATGAGATATTGTAGAATCTATTCCAGAGCAGGAACATCGATAATGGTCCTTGTTCGAGGCTTTATTAAGATTAAAAAAGTTGATGAAATCATAATTTCATTGTTTTTATTCCTAACATGTGCCATATTTGACACCCATTATAAATGTCGAGCTAGAGAAATTATTTTAACTTCCAACAATCTATTCAGTTCACTTTTTATTTGATGTGCCATTGATCAGGAATTTTCTTTAGATTTCAATAGATAATTTTTTCACTCTTTTTTAGTGGAATGACTTGCTGGATAATTTTCCTATCATAACTTTACAAATCAAAACACATTCAAGAGAATATATTTATATTCTTTGAAAAAGTGAATGAATGCAACTTTTTTGTAGGTGTGCATCGAGTTCCAAGATTGATGCTCTACAAATTTTGATTGGTACCAAGATCAATTTCCTTGTATTATGAGAATGATATGTTTGTTTTATAGTTTGTTACTCCCTTAGACTTGTATTAACAAGTTTAAATATCGTAAAAATTTTCTAGTTGAACCACATATTTTGGGATAACTTTTTTTGTTATTGGTTTTATTTTTAGAGTCAATTCATTTATCTCTAAATCATGCTAATGTTTATTAATAATTAAATTTTTAAAGGTTTCTTCTGTGTAAGGAATTCCAGGATTTGGTCATCATCATCAAATATTTTCCAATTTGCAATGTTATTGGGTATTAAGGGCCTATAATTCAACGAAAATTTTATTAGCCGAAAATTTCTATGGTTGAATTAATTTAGAAGTGGTGTTGGAGAGAAAATAAAAAATATGAGCTTTTAGTTCGATGTACAAAATTATATTCAAAATTGAAAATTAGATTTCGTATCTCATTTTGATAATTCTTTAAGTGATTCAAAGTGCAATATATTAAATTTTTTACTTGTTTGATAACGATTCTTAAACTATTAATGACTTTTAATTGCTTCGCATTTATGAGACCTTGAATCAATGCCTCAGACTTAGCCACTGTATTTGTACACTAAAGCTTCACTTTTGTGAGCTATCGTGTCTTTGCTTCCTTTTGGGTATTTAAGGATGCATCCAACACCTATACCCTCACTTGATTTGGATTCATAAAAAAATAAAATCCACAAATATTTATTTACATACGAACTTAAAATATATAAAACTAAATTTGTACAACTAATGTTTGAATTATAGAATTATTAACAATAATCTGAGTGGTGTGAAGGATCTTAGATTGTTCACATGGATCTGCAAAAGGTAATGGTTCAACAATGAAACTTCCAAAAAAATTAATCAAAACAATAATTGCCGAGTGTGGAATGTGGAATATGAGAACAAGACATGCTCATTAATATTGTTTAATTCAGTCATGACATGTTTCATGTGCCTTCCTTGTTCTATTTTAATTTTATTTGGTAAGCCATTCTATAGCGGCCATAATTGTTACCACTCTATTGAATAATAACCGTTAAGTTTTCAAACAAATCCATTCTAAGCAACATATTGTATGATTCAAGAATATCAACAATTTTAATGTCTGCAACTTAATGAACCTTTGGATGAGAAGAAAGCTTAATCAACACATCATTAAATTACACTAGTACACTAACATTTGAACATTCCAATTACATAATTTGTGTAGTGGTTCTTTTAGATTCAACATTTAATTGTCTACAAATAGAATATGGCATAATGTTTGAAGATGCCCCTAAATCCATTAGACAATTAATATGTATCTCTTATCAATTCCAAATGTGAGTTAAAAGGGTGGTGTGTTTGAACTAGATTTTTCTCCTATCAGTATGTTGATGCCTCTAAAATCGTAGCACCAACATTGGGGAATAACCACCTGGTCCGGACCTTAGTGTAGTTCCTTATCAAATTGGTATGGTGGCTTCGACTGGATATTATGGGACTAGTTTCCCAATAAAGTATGATTTGATGAATGGGTATTTTAAATATGTAAAAAGATGATAGGTGGTTTAATCTATAAGCTCTAAAATATACATATATATCTATATAACCCAAGTGATCTCATAATAATGGGATTCTTGATGATTTCTAGCAGACAAATAATAATATAGATTATTTACTTATCTACATAAAGATGCATTTAAATAATGATTATTTTGTTTAAGAAGTTAAACAAAGTAATATGAAAACATATTGCATAACATACTAATATTTATTGTTGACATAGGTATATAATATAACAATTCTAAATCATTTAGAACTTAAATAATCCAAAGTTGTTTGAAAATATGTGAATACATCAACCATAGCAAATCAATGGAATGTTAATTACATAAAACAAGACAAAAGGACAATGATAGAAGTACCAATTGCATTTGAATCTCATTTATGCAAGTAACACTCTAGTTCAATCTTCTTATTCTAGAAACTCCAAAGAGATACAAAAATGCGAGTCTTTATGAAGCTCTTTTACAAAAAGTCTGAACCTCGATCCACAGCTTATAAAAAATAAATTAAGAAGTGCAGAAGTGCAAACTTCTCAAGTCTAGTTTTATACAAATTGAGGACCCATTCTAAAGTGACATGAAAGGGACTTTATAGTAAATTTAAAAACAAACTATCCATAAAAATTGCTAAGAGTTGTTGGAACTGCCTTTATCAAAATATGGGATTTGTATTTCAAAAATAGAATTGTGATAATCTTTGAAGAGATTCATCGCATCTAGGCTTTCTCTTGCATCTTTAATCGACAAATTGAGAGCATGCTTTGGATCTCTGGAGGATGACTCATCCTAGAGTGTAATTGTCTTGTGTATGTCGCATTTGAGAGCTCAAGCATCATGCAATCAATGGCATCAACAAGGCACTTGATAGTCATTTGTTCGTTGTGTGGATTGACCAAAAAGGACCACTACACATCCCAGTTAAGACCTTGTAATATGTTAAGAAGCTCTTCCTTGGTGTCCAAATCTTGCTTCCATTGCTTCTCTAAAACTTTCGCCTTTGGAAGTTTTCCTGGGGAAAAATTAGAAATTAAATTGGAACCATATAAGTTATCATTTACCAACTCCATAACATTATTCATTATAGCCCTGGCCCTGGAGGTAGCTCTTTCTTCTTTTATCAACTGTGTTTCCCAATACGAAAACAATATCTCTTTATGGGACTTTTCAAATTTAGGTAAGTTAGCAGCTCTTTCATCTTCTGTGCTTCTGTGCTTTGCAAATAGAGAAAATTTGTGACTTAATCATCCGCATCTTCAAATTCTAACTTGGTATTAACGGCTTGGTCAATTAGTGATGTCGTTATGATGCATAATGGATCAATAAAATATATCTTCTAGCATAGTAGATTCAGCCATTGAGATAAAACCTTATTTGCCTCTAAAGCTTCCTTTTTGAACTCTTCAACCTTGGGATAATCTTTGAATTGTCCCAAGGAGAATTGTAGCTGTGTGATTTACTCTTCTTTAGACTTAATCTCTTGCTGATGCATAATTTTAAGCTACTCGAGCTCTTGAGACAGCTGGTGTTGTCTCTGAATGGCCTACTAGTCAATTTTCTGCTTTTCTAGATTCAATTGTTCTTCGAGCTACTCATTCTTTTGTTTCTCTACTGTTAATTGTTCCTCAAGCCGATTAACCTTTTACTTCTATGCTGCCAACTATTCTTCAAGTTGATT
Organism: Pinus taeda; assembly: GCA_000404065.3. Classification (NCBI taxonomy): domain Eukaryota; kingdom Viridiplantae; phylum Streptophyta; class Pinopsida; order Pinales; family Pinaceae; genus Pinus; species Pinus taeda. The sequence continues at coordinate 49,628 of APFE031670029.1, read as the reverse complement.
AATCTTTTCATCATGTTCTTTGATCAATTGATTCACTTCAGTTTCTTTATCAATTGTAGCAACTGTCTATGCGCCTGCAAATTGAGATAACTTAGTCAAATCCTCATAATGATTGACCATTGAATCTTTCCATATGACATTCATTAATTGAGATTGAGGAGCTATGGATGATGTTTGACGTATTTTCCTCTTTTTCCTCTGCCTCTTGACTACATCCCTGTGTTTTGGGCTGTAAAACACATCCAAGGGTGGAATCTCCTCAATATTCAATGTAATCTCCCTTGAAGGATTTTCAGGGATTATTTCTATCTCTTTTCTAGTTGTTTCTTTGCTAGGGGTCTCTTCAATCATAATATCAGGAATAATGGGTCGTTGTGTTTCAAGAGGCGCAGATGTGATAATGTTTCAAGGATCATTCTGACTTTTGATTTATTGATCAAATTGCCCCCACTCTTTAATCAATATTGGATCAATGTGAACAACAGTGTTTAGTTGTTCACTGGCCTTATCACTTGTCTCAACTTCTTCAGAAACCTTCTCAATTACCTGCTCTCTGTTGTGTTCTGCTTGCTGAATGATTGGTGTAGTACTTAACAAATCCAAAGGTACTGTCAGTAACCTTTGTGTCCTATATTCAATGAATTTTCCCATTTTCTCAGCACTTAATTTGAATTTTTCCAAATGACTTACTGTTGAGAATAATTCTGCTGAAGCAAATAAGTCATCGAACTCATCTTCCTCATGCAAGAATTTATTAACTTTCATCTGAGAGGTGAAATTGAAAGCAACTTTCTTTGGGTCATATTGTCTTTTAGGGATAACGACTAGACTCAAATCCTTTGTCTTTTCTACTTCTTTCTCAACATATTTAAAATCATGTAATGAGTAAGTGTCGCAGCAAAGAGGAAAGGCAAGCCACAACTGCTTCTTGGAGTCTTTAACATTTCTAGTCATCCCTTTTTCTACTATCTGGTAGGCTACCTCCCTGGCTAAAAGCTTATCTGGAATGTAAAGTGGAAGGACATGAGGATCTGTAATACTGCCAAAAACCCTAACATAGGTAAGCATCTCTTCTCTGAACCAACTGTCGATTGAGGTTAAATCAATGCTAGCCTCGTTGGATAATCGAGGAGTGGGTTTATTAAAGATGGCTTGATGGACGGGTAAAATAAAACCATGGAAAATATTGTATAAATGATTCTTGCATTTAGACTTCCCTAAGTATTTATGGTAAATATGAATGGGGGTTGGGTCCTGAATAGTCCATTTCCAACCTAGTATGTGAAAGTCATAATTAAAACAAATTGTGCCAACTATGTAAGCACTCATATGGAATGGGGGCACGACTTGGGTAGTGATAAATTTTTTCTTTCTATAATCCAGTATTGACTAGCTATTTTGGCCGATAGGATAGTTGCCCAGTCCATGACAAAGGAGTTTATTGCTACTTCTATCAATGGAACCATCTCAATAGAAAATCTAGTAGAATCGGGGCTTCTGAAGAGTCTACACATCATAGCAGTAGCATAACAATATGGAGATGCCAAGGAGTCCACAGAATACATACCAAATGATTCATGTTTGTGCTTGTTAGGAAAATGTCTCCAGTGCTTGATAGGGTCTGATTCAATGTCATTCTCCTTGGTGAAAGCTTCCAGGAATATTTTGTTGTAGTGTCGTTGGGGATCTGGCAGGTGATACATTCTCTTGACATCTTCTGGTTTGAAGGATCCAAACATCCTTCCATTAGCTGTGAAGAAAGCTCTATCCGTTATGTTAATGCTCTTAATTACCCATCTTACCATATCATTATATGCTAAATCTTTGCACAGGACGCTATTCGATGGAGGAAAGAGCTGGCTAAATCATTAAGCGTGTTTTTTTATTTATCAGTTCCATCAGTTGTTCCTTCTTCCTCTATCTCTTTCAGATCTTCATTTTCAAGAAAAGTATATATGCCTTCCCACGACGTCTTGTCAAAGCCTAGACAGGTGGTATTTGGGATTAACGCCAATTTTCCTTGTCCTTCTTCCACTGTGTTAACACCCAGGTTGTCCTCTTTGACTCCAGAGAGGATACGGCCGGGGTAACCACTAACCAATCTTTGGGCTACAGCTTCTAGCCCAACTGTAGTCAGAGAGGGCTCTCTCTATTAGTTATGTCACTGCTTTCAGTGAAGGTTTCAGGCTAGTTATGGAGTGCATTTTTGGTTGTTTTTGTGTTTGGTTGGGAGGATGGATGCTTCTGATAGCTTTTAATGTCTGACTTTAGGTGTAACTAATCCATTGGGCAATGGGGTCTTGGACTACTGTTCCCATGAGGTTTTGACTGAAGTGTGGGATGAATACAGGGCCTGTATGTATTCTGTGACACAAACTATAAAGATTGAGAGGCGAAAATGGAAACAACTTAGCAAAAAGCAATGAAGAATTCTTTAATTAAGTTGACGAGTGTGAAAGAGTTCTGTTATCTGGGAGCAATTTCTTGAATTCCTGGAATAACATTCTCTAGTGATGATACAGTATTAAAGGTAGCATTGAAGAATTACTCTTTAAGTACCATAACTGAAGAAAACATATACAAACAGCTAGGATTGAACTCAGGGTAATCAAAGATTAAAACCTGGGTTATTCTTTTTACCAGCTATTCAGAGAATCGAATATGTGTGGGAAACATGAGAGATACAGGAAAGTATGGCAAACATAATCATAAAAAGGAGTAAGGAAACTTATTGAGCCATGGAATATACAGGAATCCTACATTTTTAAGCCCCACACCAGCAGATCATCATGAGAGACAATATCTGAAGAAATCCCATTGTTCTTTGTATTAGCTGCCTGAATCTTTACAGTGTAAGAGCAACAGAAGAGGAAACGAGAGCTTCTTTACATCCGGAGTCCAACCCCTCTAAACAAACGCGAGGGGGAATATATAGAGGTTACATACAAAAATATCTCAGGTATGGAGTCATCTGAGAAGAAAATATCTCTTACACTTGTACAGGAGAGTAGATGAGAAGTAATTGTAAACATAAATGCCTCTTAAAGGCCTTTGACTGCTGTCAGGACAGATTTTTGACCTTTGGGCACTGCGGAGTTAACTGCGCGGCTTTATCATAAATATAGCATTGAAGCGCTTTGTCACTCTGATTTTTTATATCTTCTTGAACCTGCCACCTGTACCTGCTGATGCTGCTGTTGATGCCTAGTACCTGTGCTGAGTTGGCTCAGCGTCTTTATGCTTGCTGTCACGGCTTTGTCCACCTGTAGATGCAATATGGACTGTATTGCTGAAAAAAGATTTAATTCTTCAGTTTTGATTCAAAAGTAGCTTTATTAAGTCCTGCCATGTGTATGCAGGGGGAAGCTGGTGCCTCAAAATTGACCCTAAGGTCTCATCAGCTTCTGTGTACTTATAGAAATGAGGAGGCTCATCAAATAGATGTGTTACTTCATTTTTAATAAAAAATAAATTATCTAATTTTTCAAAAAGAGCCTGTCCTGTTAATGGGCCTGCTGAAGATGACCCAGGAGCCTCAGCAATTTGAATTGCTGCAAAACTGCTTACCCTCTTGATGTATTTTTCATGAGAGAGCAGATTCCCTGATTCTACCAAGTTGGGAAGCCCTCTGTCCTGCAGGGCTGTGAACCTATTCTGGAACTTATTTATATCTGCCTGTATATCATGGATTTTCCTGTCCAGTGTCTGAATTAGGTTCTTCATTGTTGTGGTTCTTTTGATTAGGGAAATGGTTTCAGTCCTATTAGCAATTCCCATTTTTATCAGCTGAGAACCAGTCCTATAGTTAAGGACTTCAATCATCCTGGGGGCAAGGTCTGCCATGTTGCCTAGGGAGTTTCTTGCTCTGTGCAGTTCTTTTCTTGCCCTGCCAATGAGTCCTATTTGTTCATATATAGCATCAATGTACTCCCACTGGTTAGTGATTGATTGTCCAATGGCAGTCCATATCACTTGCTTGATCTCTGCTGTCACTTTCTCAAAATTGAGCTGCTTTTCCAGCTTTGCAATTGTCTTTTTTAGGCCTTTTACTTCCCTCTCCCTCTCAGCCACATTTTGCTTAGGTTTATCATATTTCTCTTCTATCTTGGCTAAGCTGTCCTTGGCTTGATTTAGCTCTGTCATTTGAGCCTCTAGCACCTGGAGTTCTTGCCTTAGTTTTTGCATATCTAGGCTCTCAGCCTGCTCTGTTGGTGGTGCTGTGGTGGCTGGCTCTGTTGTAGCTGGAGCTGTTTCTGATGCCTTTTGCTTTGGAGGGATGTCCTCTTTAGGGGTCTCCTCGAGGTCTATTGTCTCTGTGGGTGGTTTGGAAGACTGCCCTTGTTCTCTCCTCTGTAGAGTTGCTTCTAGTGTAGTCTCTGTATCCTGCAGCTTTTGTTGGGTGTCAATCAGTTCCTTATATAAGGTCATTAGCAGCGCAGTGACATCCTTTTCTCGTCTTTGTTGGGCAACTTCATCTGCTTGGGGATGTAGAGTTGGTGAGATCTTCATTTTCTTCTTGATTGCAGCTACATCTGCATCCCTTAGTTTAAGGACCTCCTGTATGGCCTTAACATCATTGGGATCATGCCCAAACTCTATGATGATCTCTTCTAGTGCCTTGATTCTGTTGTCCTTGGCTTGAGAGGATGCCCTCTCCAACTCAAGCTGTGCTGCTGTGTTATTCAAACTGTTTTGCAACCTGTAGTTTATCAAGGTCTTGTCTGCCAGGGTGGCATAGACCATCTCACCCGTCTACTTGTGGAGCTCGATCTGGTCCATGGGGTGGATGTCCTTTGCAAGGACTTCTAAATTTGTCCTTATATAATCAGCAGCTGTTTGAGCTTGCTGCACTGTAGGGGCAAAATGGCTCATTGTCATCTTGCCTCCTTGCACATCAAAGGCAGCCATTAGCCTTTGCTGTTTTGGAGGAGCCATATTCAACAAATGATTATAGAGCTTGATTTTGATTGGCTCACTTCTCCTCTCAACATCTTTGAACTTCTCTTTTATGCTTGCAGCTGCACTCTTTTCTTGTCCTGAGGAGCTGACCTCCCCAAGTGCTGCCCTATCTTGCTCTTGATGCAATGAGCTAACAGAGGTCTCAAGGCTTTGCATTTCTTCTTCTGAGAATGGATTGAGCCTCTGCCTTTTATCCGGACCTTCTGTGAGAGGGGTGTCCCTCTCCCTTTTCCTGCTGGTGTCCTCCTTCTGAGGGGTTTGGAGGACCGAAGAGTCCATCCTAGAGTCCTGTCTAGGAGGCGCCATGCTGGTTGTCTTCTCTTGGGTGGCTGCCTGGCCTTCTCCTTTTCGTGTCTCCTGATCCTGTTGATCAGTTTCTTGTTGGTGTTGCTGCTGTTGCTCTTGCTGGCCCTGTTGGCCCTCTTGGCCCTGTTGGCCCTCTGCTTCTTCCATTTCCTTGTCTTTACCTTTGTTTTGCCCCTGATTTGAAGCTTGTGCTGCCCCTTGTTGTGTAGCAGATGAGGAGGCTGGTGCTGTTATGTGAGAGCTTGTTAGAGCTGGCACCTGAGAAGGACATTCTAAGTCAGCCATTTTCAATAAATGTCTCCTAGCCCTCTCAACTAGCTCTTCTTGAGACACAGGCTCTATCAAGGTGTTTTTCCTCCATTTTGGCTGGTTTGCATGTCTTGATATGAGGAACATGCTATCATGCTCATAGTTAGAGAGTTTGTATTTTAGTCTCCTCTTGGATATAAAGCCATTGGGGTCATATGGTTTCCAAAGGAAGCTTTGTGTCAGGCCAAGGCTTTCCAACATTCTCTCTACCTCCTTCCATCCTTCTCTTTTGTTTAAAACCAAATGACCGAGCTGGTTTTTGACTTTGAGTTGTGCCTTCTTGCCCTTCCCTGCAAAGTGGATCTGGTCGGCATTGCCGAATTGTCTGAAGTATTCTAGGGAAAAGAGTCTCATGGGCACAAACCTGGGCAGCCTGAAAGGTCGCAGCTCACATCCATATATTCTAATCACTGTGTGATGCTGGTAGAAATACCAGTCTCCTATGCCATAGGCAGTGGATAGTTGCAGTATCCTCTGCATTTCATCAGTGAGTCTTGGAGGAGGCTCTGTCATGAACAGAGACAGGGCCGGATGGATGAACAAATCTATAAACTCACAGTATGTATAGGGTGAGTAAAACTGGACATGGAAGATTGAGCTCCAATATACAACCGATCTTGGGTTTCCTGCTGCATCAGTTCTCTTGATTTCAAAAGATAATTTTTCATGTTGGTGATATAGAATAAGATGATAAATATAAGAGGTGTATCTGAACACCCTTTCTCTGGATAAATGCAGGAATTGCTCATGTATTTTGTCAGAGATGTATGTGGCATAGTCATAGCAGATAGGGGCCTTCCCAGGGGCAAACATTGTCATCATGACTAGCACAGTTTCCTCTATAAACTCCATTGATTTGTATCCCAGAACTGAGCTTACCATATGGGCCAGGTCTAGACCAAGTTGATTCAGGCATCCATCAAAGATGGGGGGATGCAGCACTTTGTCTGATTTGCTAACAAACAGTTGATTTAGTTTCAGGATCTCTGCCTCTGTAAGTATCTTGGTCCCTTTGTTGATTAAGTCCAGCAGGGATAAAGGGACCAATTTCTTATGAGTTTTGAACTGAACCATATCCCTGATGGCTTGAGGGGTGGTATAGAATACAACTTCACCCTGGGGGTTCATTACTGCTCTCTGTGATGGATCATAACAACTGGCACATAGATAGATGAGGTGAGGGAATTGTCTGACTTGAGGCATTTTAAAGGTTGGCAGAGAAGACTCCCAAATGCCCAGGATGTCTGTTCCATCCCTGTGCCTAGCCCTGAACTCATTTAACAAGTGAATATGAAAGGTGCATCCTTGTCTGGAGTCTTCTGAGATTTGATAATCTAGATCAGCAAGGTCTTGCCAGTCTAGCTCTCTCTGTGGAGCATTTAGAGGAGTGACATTAAGGACTGCAGGGGTATCCATGTCTGATCCAAATAATCTCTGAAATGCCGGGTATGCTGCTTGAAACCGGGAATTTGAGCGGGACCAAGTCTAACAGGGTTGGTGCACAGTTAAGGGTAAGAATGCTGGGCCTTTTGGGAATGGCTTTCAGCGGTGGGGAAGACCTCCCTTGTCAATTTGGAAGTAATGCAGGAAGTCCACGGTTGTGCGGACAGGGTAGGTTTTTGGCAGAAGTTGCAGTCTATCCGAGGTTTCCACCGATATGTTTCAGCTCTAACTGTTTGAATAAGGGCAGGATACAGTTGGTTTATCAGTGGAATTTCAATTTAATGGCCTTTTGTGGTGGTTTTTACAAGAAATTTATGAAAAACCAGTTCACAGGAGGACGAAGGCTCAAATACCTGTTTAACAATGGCCTGGACTGAAGAAATGGCTGGGTTCGCGCGCTGGATTCTTTGAAATTGGTCGCGGGCTGGCTGGTGGCGCAGGCATCGTGAATCACATGCAGACAGCAGAGCAGTATTTTTTCTGAAAATATGAGAAAATTGCGAGAAAACGGCGAAAATATGGCTTTTTGGTTTTATTGGCGCGCTTTTTGGATGACGTCAGCATGACGTCATCAAAGGGGGCCCGGGTTGGATGACGTCATCATGACGTCATCGGGTGACGTGGCGGTCAACGACAGGTCCACGGGGGCGATGAGGTGGCGGCCAGGTGGGCGAATGAGGGACAAGGTGAGCGGATGTGGCAGTGACGTGCACGGCAGCAGGGCGAGGACGTGGCCAGGACAGGTGTCGCAATATCGGAACCGGCCCTGTATGGTGAAAGACTTGTCAGACGTTGCTCCGATGCGATTTGGGAGTGACAAGTGTCCCTGCGTGACGCTCGCCTAACGCAAGTGTCTGACAGATATCAGAAGGTATCTGTCAGACATGTAGGGTGCTCTGATATCGATGAGGGCCGTCGATCTGGAAGTGCTCGATCCAACGGTTGTCGGGCGAGCAACTTGCACGAGCCCTTAACGCCTGCCTTCATTAACCTTCGGACGTCGGGATTGCCCGAAACCACTGTGCGCCGTCGATCTGAGGTAGGTGCCATTTGACGGTCATCGGACGGGTGATCTGCACGGAAGATAGTGGCCAGCGGGCGGGTATTAAAAACAATATTTCTTCGGCAATTAGTGACCGGCGGGCCCCTCCATGTGTTAAATAATTTCTCGGGGGTTTTTATGATTTTCTATACAAAAGTGTTTTAATCGACCAACCTTAGGAAAAATGAAATTTCGGGTTTTTTGCAAGGTTTGGGTATAAATGTTTCCGAAGGCAGAAACTTATAGGGGAAAGGGGTCCAAATGGGTTTTTATCAATGTGAATGGGTAAACTGGCTCCCGACCTTAGGATAAGGCGGGAGAAGGATTTTTTCATAGTTTTTCCGCCCTTGGGTGGTTTTTAGGGGATAAAAAAGGTCTTTCAAGGTTTTTTCAAGGTTTTTCAAGGTAAAAATGGAGCTTTTGGGTAGGGAAACTAGTGGATATGGAGCAAAGGTGGAACATGGGTTCTTGACCTCAGCCAGGAGCTAATCCAATTCCCAGGGAGAGAACATTATGGCTATAGTGCCCAGGAGGGGATATTTATACATTGTGGGGTTTATACACCATGGTGTTTATAATAATAGGGATAGTGGGGTATAGGGGGGCTAAGTAATAGAGTTAGCTATTAATATGGAGGGAACATGTGGATGAGGGCTGGTTCAACCAGGTTTTCTTTGAAAATAACTTGAAATCAGGAGTAGATCAAAATGAAAAGATTTTTGCACAAGAAATGTGGCTTTTACAGCCATAAGAATGTAACAAAGATATAAACTTTTGTGCTCTGTACAGCTTGGGAAAGGGAGTTAGTAATGAGTGATATACAAATGAAAACGAGGGAGTTAGTCATGCTCCAATGTGTTGCCTTTCTTGTAGATGTTTCATCACCTTTGGTCTTGAAAGAGACATCACTTCTGCAACCCCATCTACCTACCCAACTAGTTTCTCCTAACATTTTTTGTTCCTTCTTGGAGGGTGCACTTGGACTTGTAAACCCTTTGAATGCCTTTTCTTTTCATTAGCTTTTTGCTTCCATCTCCTATCTAATACAACCCTTATTCCTTCCAAGGTCCCAGATTAAGCAGTTGGGAACCTTAGCTTCTCTACCTAGCTACTGATCTGCCAAGATTAAACAGTTTGGACAGATTTCATTCTCTATTCTACAACATAAATTGAAAACATGGCATGATCCAGTTTAGGCTGTTGAATCATCCAAAAACTTTTGTTAACATGCAGGCCTAGATGTACCTTTTCTTTCTTTTGCAAATATGAAACCTTTGTGACAGCAAAGTGGAGCATATTTGGCACTTACATTTGCCAATCATGAAATATGAAACCTATTGGTATAGGTATCCAACAGAAGGGACCTTGCCTTCTTCATCAACTCATAGGAAAATGCTAGCTCCATAGGATGTGGAAGGGGATTTGCCCTCTTCATCAACACAACAGGTACGGGTGCAACCGCTGCACAAAGGGAAGGAAAAGATGCAGGTGGAAGATATTGATGATGAGGAGGAAAGAGACTTTGATTTGACAGAGCATGATGATGTGGAGCACCATTATACTCATCATGGCATGGAAACAATTGACTTCAAGGCTCATGATGAACAAACAATAAAGGACATCATCATACAAGAAAAGGAGGCTCAAGTCCAAGCATTGATGGACAATTTGGAGAGAGCCAAGTATGTCATCACATATATGGAACAAGAGAACTAGTATTTGAGTGACAAGTAGGTCCTCATGGAGTTGGAAGTTCTCAAGATAAAACGAAAAGGTGACAAGGAGGCACCGGTCACTTTAACTACTATTAAGAAGGAAATTGAGGATGATAGAGAGATTAGTTTTGAAAGAGTGAATTTGCACCTAGAGAAGTTGTTACGAAAGGCCAATAGAGACAACCAGATCGTCACACACATGGCCTACCACTACAGGACTCGAAACAAAATTTGCAACATGAGGGTCAAACAGATGAAAGCAAGGCTAAGACGGGCTCAAAAGGGCAAAAAAGAGGAGGATAGGCTTAGGTTGTTTGCTGAAGCTTCCTTGGCTCATCAAGATTCTTGATGGTGGTTCTACTCACCAATTTTGGTCAGGTTTGGAGAATATTTTGTTTTTTGCAAATTTTGGAAATTGCACACGCAGAAAATCTGGCTCAACGTGCAGCGCCAGTGGCATTGCGCTTTTCCTAGGGGAACCCAATGTACAAATGGCTTGTATTTTTGGATTCAAAGTGATGAGTACATGCACCCTATGGATTTTCTAAGTTTTTGGGGCAGAACTGGTCCACCAAAAGGTCAAAAAACACCCTAAAAATGACATTTCTGCCACTTTTTGGACACACAGAAGCAATCTTGGGAGAATCAACGTTTGAGGGGTCAAATGAGCTTCAAATGAAGAAATTATAGGTGTTGTGGAAATTAGACTTGAAGGCCTTTCCAATGAGCTATCATGAGATCAATTTGGATGCCGGGAAGGCTTCCAAAAAGGACTTGAGAGTGGCGCTGCACGTTGGGCCAGTGGCGATGTGCGTAGGGCAAATTTTGCATAGGATGGATATTTTTCTATGTTTTGACTGTGTTCATGGATTTTATCTCATGGAGGATGTTTTAATGATGTAAATGATGAATTATATTGTAAATATGATGGATAATTAGTAGTAGAGGGTAGATTCATTAGATTAAAAGTCAATTTGAGCTTAAATGAATCAAATTTTTCACTTTTAGAGGCAAGTTGTTAAGCTGCCTATATTTTAGTTTCTTGTTTAGAGTTGGTTATATTAGCTCCTCATCTTATGGATTCGACCCCTGAGGATGGGAGGAGGTTGAAACAAAGCCTATATCTTCTTCTTCTTTCTCATTGTAAAGGATTGGACTCAGCTGGATGCTCATACCTTGATTGTACATCATTTTGTAACAGTTTAGCAGGAGATTAATAAGAATTGCAACTATTTTTCTGGGATCCATGTGGTATGGAGTTTTAGTACAATTTCTTCTCTTGTGATAATATGTTAGTATGTTTTGTGTATTTCGTTAATCATTTCATTACTTCTAAGTGAATGTTTTCAAGTTGATAGGTAGAATTCATTACATCACTGCTTTGCTTTGGGGAAATATTCACCATTATATGGTTTCTACAGTTTGGGAAATATCCATGGTAATCACATGCTCTTCTTAGCCTCTCACCAGTCTTAAAAAACCTCACCCATCAAGCCCTAGAGTGCTAAACCTTATGCCTACCTTGCCCCATTGAACACCCTGCAATTTTGACCTAATTCCCTAGCCCTAACTGTCCAACTCCTCCCGATTCATCAAAACCCCTTAAAATTCCAATCAAAACTTTGTGCTACTATACCTGTTACACTGAATTTTGTCACCTTGACTATCTGCAGTTTATGTGGCCTCATCAATAGCCACATTGTCCTCTTTGTCAAGCCCCATACCTCTGCTCTTCATGTCAAAACTTCAAAGAGAGAGGAAAGTCACTTGAAAACATGTTTATCTCTGGGTACGCAGGTTCTCTCTACCTTGCCTGCGTGTACGCACTCCAAATACATTAGACCTGCGTAGTAATACGCTCTGTATACTAAAGGCGTGAGGTGCGTACCCCTGTAAAGGTCAGAAGGCGCAAGTTTCATCTTTAAAAAGTTACTTGTGGTCACTTCTAGAGCCTTCTAGAAGAGTTTTTGACGTGTATTGAGCGCCTCCAGATGGTTCATGCACCCTATGATAGAGGAGCTTATCCCATCAAGAGAGGAGCTACCCCATCCAAAAGAGGGAGTATCCCATTGATGTTGGAACTGAATAACCTCCTCTAGAATACTATAAATACAGGCATTGGGCCAAAGAAGGGGAGGTTGAAAGCTGAACATTCTAAAGGGTAGATGCTGCGGAATTAGGACTTCCATTGTTGGCTTGTGAGGAGAGATTACTATCCTTTCTTGTTTTCATTTGGAGTGGGTGAGCTTGTCAAAGTAGAGGAAATCTCTTGCTGGACCCTGGGAGGAGCTTGCACAACACCAAGGCTCAGGTTGTAATGGTTTCTTTGTTTCTTTAATACAAATAAGTCCATTCTTCTCAATGATTTGTTAATGAATTGTTTCATGTATTCCTTGGTCTATATGTTGATATGCTTTTTTTAATGAATATTCAGGTGTTATGTAATCGTTTGCTTGTTAGTGTATGCAGGTTTGAAAGTGAAGGAGGAGCTCATCTGGATCAGTGAGGCTGGACTGCTACAACAAGCGTTGGACTTGAGGTAGGATCGAAAAACACTTGGTTTCTCATAGAATAATATACGTTTAGAGAAGGATTGCTCTTAATTGTCTTGTTTGTCACTAGAGAGTCTTAGACTCCTAGGGAGGTTAGTTTTGCCCACAAAAATAACTCTTTCCGCATGACAACCTCATCAAGCTTCAAGTACAAGAAATGGATGAAGAGCTTGCCAAGCTTAAGATGGAATATCATAAAAGCAAAAGAAAGCATCATGAAGAAGTCATATCCAGGACAAATCAATTGGATAAAGCAAAGAAGCAGGAAGTTATCTTGTCAAGCCAACTTGAACAAAGGCACAAGAGCTTGAACAAACTTGAAGAAGAGATTGGTTAGTACAAGGTAGAGGTATCCTCCCTTAAGTCTCAACTACAAGAAGCCAGG